>JARFNZ010000476.1:0-11703 GCA_031763405.1 Balanus nubilus
ATAGCTTCAAATGAATACCTAGGCCATATCTGTGCAAAATTTGGTAGCCATAGCAGGTAAGGTTACGTCACAGTGACGTCACAAATTCGAATCTATTGCCAGGAGTGCACTGCCAAATAAGGGTTTGCGGGAAACGCCGTCACACGTACAGATTCTTATCTAAGATCAATTATTTTATATAAAAAGGCGCAGAACGAACTGGCCTTTCCAACTGCTATCTCAAAGTTTCCAAATTTTGAAAATAAAAACGTTATTTACAATATTTTTTATTCTTTAAAAAAAATCCAAGAAGTTTTCGAAATTTTAGAAAAACCGGAATATGTGTGAAATAAGTAATGCCGATGAACACGTGTGCAAAATGTCAAGTTGATATCTTCAAAATTGACTGAGTAAGAACAATTCATGTGTCAAAAACGGGCACTTTTCACGACATTTATGGGTTTTTCCAGGATTTTTCCATTTTCAATTTTTGTCCGATTTTGGTCAAACAAAAAGTGTTCTAAGGTCATTTTTTGCGTTCTCTGCGAAAATATGACCTATAAACATGCTTAAAGCCCGAAACCAGTGGTTTGACCTTTTGACCTCGTGACCTCGGATGACCTTGACCTAGCACATGGTCACCAAAGGCTCAGGATGGTACTGCAAAGTATCAGAGACACGATTCGTGCTGAGTTATTGGCTTTGTTTGAGCTCAACATCGTCATGTTGCGCGCCAATCATATCCAGCGCGAATTGTCAAACATTATGACTTTGACCTTACCTGTGACGTCATCGGTGACCCTGAGGTCATGAAGATTAATTTTCTCTCGATAACTTGTCCAGGTCTATCACACGCTGTTTGAATTTTTTGAAAATCGGCCCAGTAGTTTCGGAGATCAGGGGGGGGGGGGGCTATAAATAGCCCCCCCCCCCTCGGGGGGGGGGGGGCCATACCCCCCCCCCCCCCCCTCGGTGGCTGGCGGGTGGCGCGGAGGCCCAGTGGCTGCCGGGTTAACAGGCTGGAAAGACAGCTCGTTTTAAGGTTGTTCCGACGTTCTAAGTTAACTTCTACCGCCTATACTCCGACCGAGTGGCACATGACAGTGTCGGTAGCGACATGAATTGATAAACTCAGTGTTATCGAACTAAGCATGTCTGTTTATATGCCAGCATGCAGTGGACCCTGCTCCGTTGCTGTGTAGCATAAGGTACCGCTCGATCTGATCACGTCCGGCAAGAAGCTTGGCTCGTGACATGGATGCTGAAGAGAAAACGCCTTTCGCGAGTGCTATAAGCGTCTCTCAAAGTGTGTTCGTCTTCGATCTCATCCGGTGGTGTTTTCAATCTTTTGTTAAGCCTTTTTGCTTACTTACGCCACACTTAAGTGAAGCATAGCTGCATAGCCAAGCGATGTGCCTTGTCAATGCCGTGGGGTCAAAGCTTTCTCCATTAGTCGTTTTTCATCAAGCCTAGTAAAAAGGTGTTTTTGTGATGCTTGACTTATAAGGCTATCATGTAACTGTGTCTCGTGTAAGATCTGTAGCTATCTTCCCCTGACAGGTGTTCATGGGCGTCACTGCACTGTTTGATGTTCGATGTGAAGCGTGATTTACACGTCATGTTTTGTGCTGAGAAGTGACGTTTTCATGGTCCGTGCGACGTATCATGCTGCAATGATTTAGTTTGAGTTTTTATGTCTGTGTTTCAGGCATGGATGTTTAAAGGTGCCGAATAATATACGCCGTCATGGAAGAAATGTTGGTGTTTTTTTTAAGACAAGTTTTACATGCTAGTGAAACAAAGTTGCAGCGAATTCCACACCCATTTGGCGTGGATAAATTCATAAATTCAAGTGGATTCAGTTTCTCAATTCGTCTCATTTACGAGCAAGATCTGCTGATGAAGCCAGGAAGCCAACCGGTTGCAAACAAAACAAAAGGTAGCGCGGGACTAGGGCTTAATGTGAATGACGTGGCCACGAAACTTCCCCAGAACTCTTCATGCATTAACTACAGCTATAACTACTTTCAGACGAGAGACGCTATATAATCAGGGACCTCCAATAACAACAATATTTGATCGAGCTACCAAGTCATGAAGGTTCGTTTCAGTGTATAATCTCGAAACCTTCGTTCGCTCCTCGTAATCTCCTTTTTCATTTTTTTTTTGTGTGCTTGTAGCGCGTTTCGATAGGTGTCGCGGCAGATGGTCCGCTAGATGTAGCGAATAGCTTGCCAGATGTCGCTAGCATCGTTGCCTAAGCCACGTCCCTGCACTCCACATGCCAAAACAAAATTACATATCAAGGAAATAGCCTCTGTGTGTAGACGAGAGTTTCTGACCTTCAGCAAAAGACATGCAATCACTTGGCTTCCCGCAATCTTCGCCCAAATGCAAACAACTGAGCTGCTTACTGAGCTGCTTATGGGAATTATGGGACGAGGCACGAAGCTGCTCGTTCCATTCAACAAAAAATGAAATTCTGGCATATTCTTAGACATTCTGAGATTTGCACACAATCAACCTTTCAGGAGTGCGTTCTTACGCATTCGAATACATTTTGCAGTACTTGGAAAGCATAGCCGAACCTCGCAATCGTTGAGTGGAGCTGCGTCTTGCAATTCTGCGTTGCAGAGCAGAAGCAAATGTCAGAGGCGAGAGCTTTGACTCCAGTTCCAGGTTTATATTATTTTGTTCAATGAATTTGCTGTCTTTTGCTGACTTAGTCCGATAAATATAAGAAAAGGAAGCATTGTCATTTCCCCCACCGCGCCCGTTGACATGTCTGCCTGTTCATCACAATCAAAATATTGAAACTGAAAGCGTGTGGCCAACTCATCTAACCAGAACATTCTGCGAACTCGTCTTTGATAGAACAACCTCAAAGTAAATTGAAGACCGACCCACCGCTTCTTAATGTGCGCAGTCGATCACAAAGGGGGCGTTAAATGGAACTCGATCAAGACGGTCTCGCAACCGGGGCAAGTCAATGAACTGCGAAGTACCTATGATGTTTGCTTCGCGGGCCGAGTGATGATAACCGGTCCCGCCGCCGGAAGCCCCATTTTTTAGTCCGAAATTCCATTTCCGCCAACAAACCAGTTGCAGATTACTGACACCTCCACCATGTCCTAAAATATCCAAACCAAGCACCTCCACAAGGTCCGGGAATTAAATCGTTTCGCTGTCACCGCACATAACCCGACATTCCGAAACGGAGGTAACCGACGTCACGTCATCAAACACGTCATCACGGTTGACATCTATTTCATCACGTCACGTCACTTGAGAGCACGTCACGTCGTCACAACCGCCGCGCTCCTCTGCATCTCGAAAATATAAAAGCATTCGGCCCCTGGAACATAACGAGAAGTCTAGGAGACACGGCCGGCCGAGTCACAGCGCCGCGCGAGCCAGAGCCGAGGCAGACCCCCACCAGCCCGACGGGGCGCCGGGCGCGGAACAGGCGTCGGCGTTTTTGGTTGCGATCTCCGCGGAGAGCTGAGGCGTCATCAGATGCCACGGACAGCGAGACAGACCGGCCGGAGACAGGTTTCCGTTCGACAGAGAGCACGGAAGGTAGGCCGAGAGTTGCCGCGAAGGTTCAGTTCGGTTTTGAAGAGCCGGTAGCGGGCGATGGAAGAAGCTCTGAGAGGTTGCTCAGAGCATGACGCGGGTATCTTTGTCCAGTCACAAGGCGTCTCCGCGCGTGCAAGCAGCGTTCGTGGGTGGTCGCCGCGTCGCCGAGACATTTCACGTCACCTGTCGCCCTCCGAGCGTCACACCCAGCCGCTGCGACTCCCTCGCTTTAACACCGCACCACTCCTGCGCCCTCCGCCGGCAGCCTGCTGCGCCGCCGACGCCGCCGCTGCTCTGTGTCGCCTCACCGGCCGGCGGGCCGCTCCGTCCGCCGAGCGGCGGCTCACTCGGCCTTCTCGCCATCGCCCTTCTCACCGTCGCCCTTCTCACCGTCACCCTCCTCGTCGTCGGAGCCGGAGCCGGAGCCGCTCTCCGAGTCGTCGCCGGCCACCTGCCGCGTCTCGGCCTCGGCCGTTTCCATCTGCTTCTGCAGGTCGGCCTCATCCACGTCCGTGACGATCTTGGGCTGTGGGCGGAGAGGGGAGGGGAGGGGCGTCGGTTGCTAGAATGCACGAACAAGGCTCTCAAATAAACAAACACTTGGATAAGAACCCAAGTCGAAGTTGAGTCAACTTAGAAGCTGCCAACTCGCACCTGTCAAGAGGTGCGAGTTGGTAGCTGACAGACAGGTTGACAGATTGAGAAACCTGACAGGCAAGAGCCCAGCCTGGAGCCGGGCCATCCACGGCAGGGTGTCTGCAGTCGCACCACTTACCGCCATCTTGATGTCGAACTTGCCGCCCTGCCCCTTGATGCTCTCCCTGATGGCGTCGCAGGCGGCCTCGAGCGTCTTCAGTCCGTCCTGCTTCTCGGGCGTGTTGGTGGTCATTACTGCGGCGGGCACACGGTGCGTTCGAGTATCACAACGCTGGCACGGATACATCAGGCGGCAAACGGCGACAGGCATACAGTGACACCGTCAACAGAAGTCACTCGGCCTCGCACAACAACCTGAAGACAGGATTCCGGCTAAATTCACCTTCAAAGCTTTTTGTATCGCCTATGGGCCACAAGTTCCCAGAAGCCAACCCGACATGAAAACTTCGATACGACAGTAGGCTTGTGGCGTGGCGGGACCTTGGGACCTTACAACACAGGACATATAACGAAACAGCTGGCGTCATTCAATGTTAACTACTGGGCAGTGAGACGGCTGCCAGCCCCCGTCAGCCACGATCCCCAGCACCAATCTCTGTGATCTCACCATAGAGGGGCGGCGCGATCAAGTTTATCTTAATCTGCATCTCGTTTGTGGAGCAGGCCAGTCCTGCTTTGAGGGCCTCCTTCACGGCGTCAATGCCCTCGTACCTGCCGCGGACAGACACAGTCAGTCAGGGCTGAACAGGTTGACGGCACGTCAGCCAAACAGAAACCATCACATCACAACATCACACTGCAGTCACACACGCTGGGTGATGATACTGAGCAGCTGACTCATAAAGCTTCCTACCCCGAGGGTTTACTTATCGCCTGGCTCACAATCATTTAATGTCTGAGCAGCACCGCCCACAACCTCGGTCGGTCGGCGCCCTTCCCTCACCCGTAGCAGGCGACCTCGATATCAGCGCGGATCTTGACCGAGGCCAGCGTCAGCTTGCGCTGGATGTTGAGCAGCAGCGTGTCCTTGGTCTCCTGGTCCAGGTCACACTCGTCCAGCAGGGACGGCTCACTGAGGCAGGACGGATCGCAGCATCAGCAGAGCAGGTGCAACACAGGACAGGCCTCAGACTCCCACGTAGTTGACACTCAAGGACTAAATTGCGCTCACCTCGCGTATCATGTGGTCGCGATTCAATTCACGGTTCATCCAACGTGGAGAGGCTGAGAGTGAATATAACAAAGTGAATTCAATGCTGCAAGTATGTAACTGGTAAAAATAAAATAGCGTCTTAGATGCCGCTCCTGACTACACATTATTATTAAAGTCCCAATACATTGCTGCACGAAGCAAGAGTGTGACCAACGTTTGACTATAATACCTTCCCCATTTGATACTCACTTGACGGCCTGCTTGAACACATCGTAGGCCGAGCCCTGTTTCTTGCTCTTCTCCTCGAAGTGCCAGGCGGTTTTGCGGTACAGCTCCTCGAACTGTTCGTTGGTCTCGTAGCCGAGCAGCTCGGCCACGTGGCGGAGGATCGACTGCACCGCCTTCGCCTTCGAGTACTTCTCGGTGCACTCATCGATGCCCTCAGGCGAGACTCGCCGCTTGGACAGGTCGATGTAGCCTGCGGGGGAGGCAGTCTTGGATGCATGACGACCGGACGAGTCGATTTAGGCAGAAAGGGGAGGGCGGTTGATGAGGTGAAGGGCAAAGTGGAGATTTCGGCTAAAGCGATCTGGCCAATTTCCAAGCTTTCCAAAGAATTCGTAGGATGGAAAAGAAGACCATAATTGTGATCGCCGTGAAAAGCATCACGAAGAAAGTGACAGCGGAGTAGGTAAGCAGTGCTTCCATATTATCCTGGAGGGAATATTGCATTGTGATTGAAGGTATGACACGTGATGACAACAAATAAAAACAGCGCCAATTTTGATGTCATCGACACAAAAAGGCAAAAACGAAAACACGTGTCAGTCGATACAGAATATGCACACGTATGCTCCGTATGCTATCAAGACAGTATAGATTAACATTTATCTTAAATATCACCACATATCATTTACTTTGAAACGAGCGTCGTTTTGAGAGAGCACTTCCGTTTTTATGATCAAGTGAACTGCAGTTTTTCTAAAATATAGGCCTGCTGCCATTTTTATTTAAAGGAAAATGAAAGTTTCATAGAGAGTTCATGATTTTTATGTTTAAGCCGGTGAAGATAAATCATTTTGTCATATTTCGGGATAAAATGCACCGTGACTGAACTTAAAACCGATTAAGGAATGTGTTGTCTGCATTTGATACCATCCGGGAAGATAATGATACAACAGCAACATTTATTGATACGATGCAAATGATGATAACGATTGTCTAGGTGATGGCACAAAAGCAGAGGCTTAAATCTAGACACCATCACCTGGTCAACTTGCATGAGAAAACAAGCTGTTAGTATGGTGAAAGTGAGCTCCTGTCATACTTTAAACGTATTTAATGCTAATCGGTGCAGATCCGTGGATTAGACTCGCACAAGTATAGACTGATACTGAGTGGGGCTTACAGGCGCCAACGCCGTCATGGCGTCCAGAACTTTCGGAATGCTACATTACTGGCGCGTTTAGATCTACTGTCACTGCGTTTAGATCCTGATAGTTGTATCCCCGTCTGGAGATCTGATTAGCTTCAACCGACTGAGTGGCCATATCCCCTCGTTTCTCTACCTTGCTGCTCCAGGATCCGCCCGATTCATCTTGTGTACACGACAAAAATGCTTTTCGTACCAAGGCGCTTACTGAATTACATAAACTCGCTTGTCTATGGCTTAATAAGGAGATTGCAGTCTTAACAGATGGACACTTTTTCTCCCATAAACTAGCGCATTGTTTTCGTCCACACTTTACCGTGCACATGGCAGTGTCTTTAGTGGTAAACTTGCAATTGCGGTGCTCGATATTTGCTCCTGACGGGGACGACAGAGTGACGCCGGCCGCGTTCAGGGTCAGATTCAAGGTCACTGAGCCAGGGTCAGATCTAAGGTCACTGAGCCAGCCAAACAGTCTCCAGGCCTGGGGTACGTTTAACGTTCACCACTAAATCTTGTCGTTGACTAAGGATTCTAAGACGACTGTTGGGGATTGGATAAGGAAAAGATGGTGGGATGACAGCCCGCGTCACGTTTTTTTCAGCGTGGGTTCTGATCGCGGAAATCGCATCAAACATATTACGACCAAATTTATAAGCGAACGATAAAAACAAAATTATCACATAGCTCCAGCTCAGGACTGAAACCATCGCATAAGCTAGCAACCCCTTACAAAGCAATCATCAACGCCCGTCTCTTTAGGCACCTGTCACACAATCCAAATGTGTTCCCTACCCTTAACATCCCATCTCTGAGCTGAGCCCTTCCTGCCTTCGTCCCTCCCGTCCCCCACTCACCCTTGTCCTTGTCCACCCTCATAACGACGACGGGCTCCGTCTTGCCGACCCTGATGAGCTTGTTGATGGAGCGGATACGCCTTCGGGAGAGCTCTGAGAGCAGGATCATGCCCTCGATGTCGTTGTACTCGAGCAGGCGGACGTAGGCGCCCATCTCGGCGATCTGGCGCACGGTCACCATCACTACGTCGTCGATCTCCGGAAACTTTTGGGAGTAAAAACGGCACGAGAGCTGCATGGTTGCGTCTGAAATATGAAGGTGCTTGGTTTGAGATTGTTGCAATGGAGAAGAGGCGAAATGGTTAGACGTTGGTGAGATGTACAAGATGGTAATGGCTAATAGAGTTTCTAGGTGCATAAAACAATCTGTGCCAACTATAAGGCAACAAAGGAACCCCGCCATTGGACAGAATACTCATGCAATAATTCTGCTTTTGTTTGATCTGATTTTTAAGGTACGATGAGATCATTGCAAACAAGGCCAATTAATCATTACACTGTGTATTAGAATGGCGGTCTGACGAAGGTTCATAAATTCTAATGAAAGTACCTGGTCTGGATAAATAGCAAGAACAAAATAAAGATTAGAGCAAAAATAAACAAATTACAAACAGCAACTACAGATGCTGTACAAACTATCACCACATATCAGAGCTTCTTAAATATATATTTTTTAAAACCTTTGGTACCTTATTATTTTTTTATTAGGATACCAGAAGTTTCACGTCGATATTTCGCATCGTTTTGAAGCTATTGCGAAAATCCGGGAGGGGGTAAAATTTTCCCTCAGCAGGTTAATGCTTTAAAAGAAAGACCATCTAACAGCCTTTGTTTCTGCTGGATTGTGATAGGTCTTGATGTTGCAGCTTGACACAGCTTGACATTTGAAAAATAAAAAGTCTCTTGGGAATTATTAAAGATCAGTAGTTAATTCTGGAGGGGTGGGTATTTTAAAAACATTTAATTCAATACATTTTTATTGAGGATTGTATTTTTTAATTAAGATTGGCAAGTCATGGAAAGGGGGCAAAAAGTAGCTTAGACTCTCAGTGTCATCAAATTGAATTTTGTCTTGGGTGTCAGTGTAAAATGTCATTTCCCAAGCCAAATGGCAAATTTGGCACACTGTAGACTCTTCTCTTTGTCCTTTATACAGTGGGTAGCCTCCCTCTGCTCCTTTCCCTCTGCTCCCTTCCCACATTGCCCAATTCCCATCCGGGTCCCAGGATTGCTTTGATGCCAGAGTGGGAGTGGGAAAACTCCTGCAAAGAAAATTAAAAACATGCATCAAGAGGGGGGAATTCAGGTCCAGAAATCAGCATTAAGAGTGGAAAACTCAATGCAAGATCAAATAATGCACTTGTCCCTGGCTAAAATCGCCCCTCAGAACCAGCTGCTGCAAAATATGAAACTATTTCTAGGAAGGAGTTGAGAGGATGAGATGAGAGGAACAATTTCTAGAGGATAACATTTTCTAGGAAGGAGTTGCAAATTAATGGTTACGTTGGGCAGGAGTGGAAAAATGTTATCCACAGGGCATTGTTTTTCACCCAAATTCCTGAATCCTAGAACACTGTTTTCCATCCACCTCATGTTTCCCATCCTCCTCCATCCAAGACATGGGGTTCATAATACCCAAAATGCATGACTTGAAAATGTGAACAGAATACCATGAGTCATGATGTAGACAAACAGCAGCAACAACAACAACAACAACAATGTTTATTTATGTTCTTAATGTAATGAGTTACTTGTCCAGGTGATAGTGCAAAAGCAAACACTGGGCACCATCGCCTGGCAAGCTACAAAAGAAAATATGGTTGGTTCAGAACGGTGTTGGTGGGAAGAGAGGATTGGTTGTTGGTGAGAGTGAAATGATGGGCTGGTGCAGATCCGTGGGTTTGACATTTACTGGAGTCTCAAAGTACTCACTAAGAATTTTTGAAAAGCAGTGGAGACAAGTGTTGCAGTGTGTTTTGATATATAATGTCTGTCAAGGAGTACACTGATTTTGTTGTGTCTGCTAGGTCTTGAAAATTTAGGCTAAGATGTGTTGAAACTTGTCTAAAGAGGTTAGCTCTTGCTGTGGTGAATTGTGAACAGTGAAGGAGGAAGTGTTTCATTTTTTCTTGCTTGTCGCCACAAGAGCAAGCAGGGTTAGTGATTTTCTGTATGGAGTATTGATGTGCATTCAACTTTGACATCCCCAGTCTGATCTGTGTGTGTAGTGCATTGCCTAGTTTTGCCCAACTTTGGTCCATCCTCAGCAGAGTATTTTAATATTCTGCTTGGCAACACAGAAGAAATGCGAACAGACTGCATAGCAGAACACATTACCAAGAACGTATGAAAAACACCTAATTTGATGCACTATTTATGTTGGCAACCATCATGCCAAAATAGTGTGGATCATAATCAAGCAATTCTTTTTAGAGCCAAAAATAATTTCCTAATATCTCCTATTTGGTGATGTGGCTGCATGTTTGAGCCTTACCATCAGTGACACCAAATTTGCTACATTTATTTTAACTGTTTTTTACATCACCGCCAAAGGTGACAATGCCCCTTTAATGCAGATGCTGTTTGTCAGTATCTTGTCCTATTGTACATATGTGACTGGTCGCAAAGTTAAAGTGGGTTTACCTTGATTGTAGACCTATTGAACAGCTGAAGATGAATATGAAACCGATCAATTGTACTAAATATATCCGTCGTTAATTATGTGGTTTTCGAATTAATTTCGAAGCCCCGAACATATGCACAGCACGATCTGTCACCACGGGAAGCGAAAAGGATGATGATATGCGCCCGGCAAGCATGCAAACAAATGTCACATCTGCGTCAGAGTCGACACAATTTTATTATGCAGCTTGTAAGGCAAAAAGTCTGTTCATACTACGTCAGGGGCGCTTGAGCTTTCGCAGCAAACCAGTCATATTCATCTATTTCTTTCTGCTCGCTATTCATTGGTTCCAAATGACGGCTGCCTTAGATGACTGCTGATTCCGAACATTCTGTCACCATAAATGTTTGCTTTGGGAAATTTCTCTGTACGCAAGGGGTGTTATAATTGTGAATGCATTTTATTTTCCATTCAGTCATTTGCTCGATTAATTTCACAATAAAACTGTAGTTTGTAAAAAAACGGTATTTTCTGCACTGTCAGTTTTTGTTAAACTATCATTAGATCTTATTCATTATTTAATGATGGTGCCAAAGACCTACTAGACCTAGATGAGTACCTACTGAGATACAAGGCCCTAGATATGGGTATTGTTGAACGTTTTTATTTAGGGTCTCAGAGTGGACCGTTGTAATCCTAGACATGTCTAAATGCTGTAATTTTCATGTTTTTTATGATCTGATCTAGACTTAATTGGCACATAACATTTCATTTAGCATTATCAATAGTGGATTTGAACAGCTGATTCCAAAGCAGGGACTTTATCCGTAAGCTTAGGGGGAGGGAAGCAATCTGGTGCAGGGGTAAGATACTTGCCTTCTGTGCTGGTGACATGGATCAAATCCCTGGGTGGGCTTCTGGAAAAGTCAACCAGCCCCCATATAATAACCCTTGGAACTGTGTGATTGGCTCCAATTAGTTCCAGTTAGCTCTTGGTCCCAAGAGGATATGGTGCTTGGTCCACAAACCAAACTAAAGCTTGGGCACCAATAACCTTATACCTAATTCTAAAAAGAGTGTGCACCCAAAGTGCCCACAGTAGTTAAATAATTTTAATTGGTAGACATACAAAGTTTGTTTGAGGTCAGTCACATGCTGTTTTCTTTCAAACATATTGTCTGCACAGTCTTTTTGGAATGAGAAATAGTAATTTAGGCACCCAAAAGTCACAATCCTCATCCTTATCCTAAAACTGCACAGTTTGCATTTATCACATTCACAGATAGGGGTGTTGCAGGTGACTTAAGTGTTGTGTTGAAAGTGAGGATATGATTACTTACCAGTAACAATAATAAAACTGTGTTTAGGTAGATTGGAGGGGTGTCACCTTAAGCGTGTGTGGGGAGGGGCGGTGTGTTGGACTGCA
>JARFNZ010000587.1:4466-15112 GCA_031763405.1 Balanus nubilus
GCCCATGAAGCTGGGACGTATGGTGCTATGCAGCTATACAGCCGCTCTGTGAAGTTGATGTCTGATAGAGAAAATAAAGGAAGCATGGCGCCACAGATATAAGAGCGGTGCTCATGAGATCTGTGTGCAGTGTGACCAGTTTGAAGATGACCGGAGAAGTGTTATCTACCTGTCAATTTGCTATAATGCCACGATGAAACACAACTGGCTTGCATAATCAAATATAGTAAAAATTTACGACCAGTTGGATACTGGTATTTTTAATATGGCTGTAATTTAGATTTAAGGAGCGAAATATAGTATTTGCCATTTTATTGAAGAATACTACAAAACAAATTAGAATATTTCAGTACCTTAAACATGATTAGAAGCTTTTAGTCTAGTCCTCTGTGGTTTTCATTTGATTTTATGCAGCGATTAAACGATACTTATGTCTCTTTAAGGCTGTTAAAAGTGTTGTCATAGCTCAACATGTCCAATGCTGAACGCCGAACGATGAAATGGGACCAACATTAAATCCTGTGAGAACGTTGCACAAGTTGCTGTATTGATGGTCAGGTCAGCTGCCTAAAGTGCAATCAATGAAATGGCAGTTAGCTATTGCACATTTGGCATCATGAACTTTGCCCTACCACTCGCCCCGAATGCGACTTGATGAGTAGTCATTATGTCAAATAAAATGGTTGATGAAATGAAAACACTGGACGACATGTTTAGCAAGCAATTTACTTTAGAGGAAGGCTAATCACCTAATCACCTTTGCAATTGCAGTTTATTGTTTTGACTTTTGACATCTGCCCAGCAAGTGTCGACTACTGGCTTCAACTTGTGAAACGACACAAGGACTGAGGCCATTTCCAGCATTACACATCATCCCACCCCACCTTCACACCTGGTCACATGAAGTCTGGGTTACGCCACCATACCACCCACCTCGTGAGTTCATATAAAAGGCGCTGAACAAAAAGCATCTGGAGAATTTCCCCGCTTGCCTCCGTCGCCGTGAAATGCATTGGAATTCTGCATCTATGAGGTGGGCGCTCTGTATGCGTTACCACCGATCAATCATCATCGATTTAGTGCGGAGCGGGCATTTTTCCATTTGCTGTTGCCATTTGACACGCCTAATGTGTCACTCTTGTTTTGGGAGGTGGGCTCCCGCGGCGGCCGTCGAGGCACGGCCGGGGCACGACGCGGACGTGCCACTGACGTGTTGGGACGTGGCCGGACGTGGTGGGATGTGGCGGGATGTGGTGAGATGTGGTGGGACGTGGTGGGACGTGGTAAGATGTGGCAGGATGTGGTGGGACGTGTCGGGATGTGGCGAGACGTGATGGGACGTGTCGGGATGACGCGGACGTGCCACGGACGTGACGGGACGTGGTAGAACGTGGCGGGACCTGGTGTGACGTGGCGGGATGTGATGGGACGCTGGCGGGACCTGGTGTGACGTGGCGGGATGTGATGGGATGCTGGCGGGACATGGTGGGACGTGGTGGGACGTGGTGGGACATGGTGGGACGTGATTAGACGTGGTAGGACGTGGCAGGATGTGACAGGACGTGGCGGGACGTGGCGGGATGTGTGCCACCTTACGACGGACGTAAGATGTAAGATAAGCGGAGTGGTGCCCTGGTGGTAGCGACGCCCATGGTGGCAGTGTGTTGATGCGAGAAGCATGCAAAGACGGAATAACTAAAACAACGCACGGCACCGGTTCATGGGAAATGGGGAATGAATTAGATAAAAGTTGTGTGTACGTTTTATTAGTGTTATGTCAAGGAATCCAATTAACAGCTGGATTCCAATTAACAGTTAATTACATAACTTATTTTTGTTAAGTTGAAGGTAAATTTGTTCTCTATCAATAAATCAACGACAAACTTTATTTCCATGCAAAAAGATGAAGAATAGAGAAATGAGAAATTCCCATACTTATTACTGATCATTATCACTTACCACTATCTTATCTTCGAAACGTTTATCTATAAAATGATTGAAAAAAAACAGTAAGCGAAAGGGACTAGTGTGGTAGCCCCAACACTGTGGCTTTCAATTCGCAAATTGTAATCGCACTGACACAAAATATGGCTAAGCGCATGTGATAGCGGAACTGCTTAAAATGCAACACACGATATTGTATTAATGTATCTGTTACCGATAATCCCGACTACTGCGTCAGCCCTTCTCACGCCAATGAAGATAATTGGATTGAGGGTCCGTCTAATACATACATGTGCTTGATTCGCTTCAGCAGAATCGATTCCGATTATCTGTCAGACAAGTTGGAGCCACTGGCGGATCCAGCTGTCGTGGTTTTTTTTTTGTGGGGGGGGGGGCGGGGGGCCAGGTGGTTGTGGGCGGGGAATGCGGTCGATACATTTTGAAACTCGATTCTTTCCATACAACGTTATTTGTTAATGTTAAAACGTCATAGGTTACAACGCCATAGTTACAACGTCATTTACGTCAAAGTTCGTCGTAGTTATAACGTCAAAGGCGCAGTGCTAAAGGTTCAGCAGAATACTATTTGATCTAGCATGAACTGGATCGTTTAGGAGAGGGGAGGGGTAGGCATGTACCCCTTGCCCCCCCCCCATGGCTACGTGCTTGGTGGGAGGAAGGTCACTCTATGAAGTGTTTTTTTTCGGTTTGTAGATGTGGAACTTATATAGGCATTCTTACAATTATTGTGCATATTCAAAGGTGACCGTAACGGAACGTTCTTGGGGCGTTATCGTCCCTTTATCAAACCGCAAGAGTGGTTCGCCACACACAAGAATACAAAACTTAGATTATACAAACACTTCTAGCTAGATGAAAACAGATATCCATCGGGACTATCTTTATCTAGATCTACGCGCATAACAAAATAAGCACTCCAACAAAGTGAGTGTCGCTTTGATACACATGCATTGATGATTTTGAAACCCAACCGCCCCAACCCAAGACATGTTGGTCCCCATTTCAGGCTTTCGGAGGGAGTGAAAGGGGCATGAACGAATTTACTACCCCCCCCCCCCCTCCCCTGCAGCAGACAATGGTTGGAGCTAATTCCAATGCCAATACAAAATTTACCAGAAAATTAATTCCGAATCCGTTTCCGTGTAAATCAATTGACACCGATTCCGTCTGCCAAGCACCCAAAAAGATTCCAATTCTGTTGATTCCGGTTAGAGCTGAATTTTAGCAAAAAATCGTCTATGTATGTCTACATTTGGTAAAAAAGACACAAATGACACGAATAGCAATATTTAGTATATTAAACAGATAAGTACTCCCATAAATAAAAGGATTATCAGCAAAAGTATCAGAAACCTTATGATTATCAGCAGATCGTCAGCAACCTTCAGCTCATTTTATTGTTACAAAATAAATAAATCCAGAAAATACTCTCAACCGTGGTCCTTCTTCAGTGAACTTCCAGTAGAAAGTCTTCAAAGGTCCGGGACAATTAAATGTCTTAACATTCGTATTATCGAATTATTGCGGTGTGCTATTTCATATTTGATGTGTAGGGAGAGATATGCATTTTGCAAGCTAAGCTATCTATGGAAAGTAACCACGGTTATACAGACGTAACGTTACATAAGTGAAGATAGTTAAACATCTCCATGGCCCTATGACATCAGGCTGGACGAAGTTTTATACTAAAAAAGGTACTAAAGAGATACTGAAGATAAACAAAAACAAGACATTACTTTTTTTTCTTTGGATATATTGATACCACTTACATTTTAAATTATGGCATCTAAAAATAATCTTGTCTTTATAGTATCAGTCCACTTAACCCTCTTTCTGCGGGGCAGCTTTTGTCCCAGTTGTTTTTCAATTGCCGCTCCCAAACCGTAAGGCTAGCATTTCAAACTTAAAAAAATTTTCCTTTAATTAAATGAAGGGCGATATGTATTTTTTTTTAAAGCAAAATCGGTCCAGCAGATGCGGCGCCAGGCCCTTGTTTTTGGGAGGCACACTGTCATGATTGAACAGTTTTGAACGAAATCGTGGGTTTCCTTGTTTCTTTGGTGTTCTTCGGCACAGTAAATGCGTAAAAAGCACTTCACTAGCAATCTATGTCCAAAATACGAGCAATTGATCATATTTTTGGCAGAGGCGTTGTCAGGTACACAAAATAGTAGGCGATATATACTAGAGCGGGCTGTAAAGTGCCCCCCCCCCCCCACAAGATGCTTACCTGTATCCGCCTATGCGCAATGTCAAATCAAGCAAATAATTGTAACATTTTAAGCAAAATCAAACACTATATAACAGCATATAGCGCCAAACATACCAAAAATTGCCATAAAAGTTCTCATAAAACCCACAAATTTTCCCCATTTTTTTTATTTCCCGAATACGCTGATGACTTTTCTTCCTTTCAAATAAATGTCTTAATGTATTGAAAACCGATATGTTAAAACATCAAAACAAATTGTTCCATTAGAATCGTTTGAAAAACATGAACACAATTAACTTAAAAAAACAACCCAAAATTTGCCCATTTTTGGCCAAATTGGTCACTTATGATATTTTGATTGCAATGACGAAGTACATACATATAAATCTGGAGCGTAGGTTCGATTCTCGCCCCGGACGTGAGCACATTTTGTGTAGAGTGGTGTGCAACGTGAAAGGCTTTTCGATACTCCTCCACAATATATGCATAAATGGCATAAAGGATGAATTGGCAATGTTATTGCAATTTCACCTCAATCATATTTTAACTGCAAGGGTTTCGCCACGCTCCGAAAGTTGGGGGGACAGAGGCCTTTTAAAGTTAATTCTTCCCATAAAACGCCCATAGTAATGTTAAAAATCCAAAAAGTTGAGGGGGTCACGTCCCCCCCCCCTCTGTAAGGGAATTCCATGATTAACTGGTAATTTGTCTTCAGAAGCTAGCGTAAGCGCAATATACCCACAATGCCCAAACTGTGTACGCCACGGGGGTAAAAATAAGGGTCAATGCTGCTGAGAAGTGAGAGCAGTACAATGCAACTAAGCCTACACCGTTCACACATTGACTTTGATTCTCATTATCCTTAGAAGCATCGTATAAAATGTGAGATGATGCCCTGCTTAACGTGCCGACGTACAGAGAGGCTCACAAAAGGCTGACATATTTTGTTTTGACATAAGTCGAAAAGCAGTGCCTGTATCAACACAACTTTTTTTTACACAAAACGCTCAATGTCATATAGAGATTCGTTGTACAATTGACCAATTGCGTGTCGATTTTGATATTACGTTTTTATGTCAAATGAAATTCCTCGTTCTGGAACCGCCTGCCGCATGCCATGACTTGCTCCCGGACAAGACTCGAGTTTGTACGCCTCCTAGATCAGTGTTTTTAACCGATAGGACTGGAAGGGACATGCTACTTACTTTTACTGTGTATTTGTGCCATATTTTACTGTGTCTGTTTTATCCCTGTACGTTGTATACTGACATGGTGCGAACACTGTGTGGAACGCATGATCAATAAACTGAACTATAATTAAACTTGTCAAATGAAACACACAAATTTTTACTGGACTATTGGTTTTGCCATAGATACTATACAATATTCTATTTTCCCTCCTAAAGTTCCAAAAAACAATCCTGAAACGGTCGGTGGTTGGTCGAGACGACCTCAGTGACGAAATAGGATCGTAGCAGTATGGCAACAACGGCGTCGGTAAATGACTGCTTCCACGAGGAGTCTTCCACTTTTCTACTTTAATGAGCTGTTCTCGGCTTTCACACTTAATCACAAGACCCTATAAAACATATATCTAAAGGACATGCTATTTAGCTGCGTGGCGTCGTTTGCACGGGGGATTGAAAATAAAGTCACGTGGAAAATATATTTTAATCCAGGTGGAAGTCTGGTAGATCCGGCAGCTACATACAACGCAGCTTATTTAGAAGCATTTTTACTAATTTCGGAATGCTGTTCTTACTGCATCGATAGTGAAGGACATAAAAGAATGTTTTGTTTTAATTCCAACTTGTATTTCTATCTCTGCTAGTTTGTGATAAGGTATGTATTAAATGAAGATGTCTCCGTCATCAGCAAGTCAGGACAGCCTGAGTATTTCACAATGCACTAGCTGAAACATTGAGGGATGGTTAAGGTGATTTGTGCCGTTTATTGTTAAAAACAATTCCTTTCAATTTTCCCAAAGTTTCCCAATTTCAGTGAAAACTTGTATTTACAAAAGACATAACAAATGCAAATCTTTAGACTACCGAGCAGCAATCGCTGTCGGACCGTTGTAACGTCATAACTTCGTTGTCACGTCACAACTTTGCCCTCAAGTACCTGATTTATTCATGAGTCCCGTTTTCAAATAAATAATTAGGTAATAACTCCAATACCATTCAAGCAAATATGCATAAAAATATAATAACATTAAGTTTCCGAAGGTGAACCCGGTCAATATGTTAGAAACGCTTGCAATTAAGTTTCTGCAAGTCAAAACAAATGTTCCATATGGGCTCCTGTTCGGTCGAGGCACAGCTCAGTCCTCCGTCTGAGAGCCTCCACTATTCACCGGCACGTTTTGGCGGTAGTGACAATGACACTGCGCCTCCCACGGCTGTTTTCAGTTGTTGCAGGGTCTGTAGATTGTTTCTGTACGGTTGTTCTTTCAAATCCCCGAATAAATAGGTCGTGGGGTCTACTGGATGCGGGTGACTGAGTGATACTGGTTAAAAGCGACGAGCGCACTCAGTCTTTCTTCACGCTTCTTTTACCACGCGTATATGCAAACTGCTGAATGGGCTCTTGCAATGTATTTATGATTCGGCGATATGCAAAGACGAGACACTACTATGTGAATTTTTCGAAATAAATGTGATTCGTGCGGGGCGGGGTGGGGCTAAGATCTGACGTAAGATCAGCCTGCAAGGGGTGCAAAATGATCAGCGATGTATTACGCTCCTCGAAATGGGCTCGGATGAGATGCATTCTTATTGAGATTCAGATTCAGACTGTGTTGTGTAATTCTTCCAGTAAACTGGCTTTTCCGCGTTCAGTACAGGAACACATGTGTAAAACATTGCATGACGGGAAAGACATTAGCCCACAGCACGTAAAACAGAGCATCGTTTAAAATCGTCACACCTCTTACATCACAAATCCTTGACGCCATCACAAATCACAAACCGTGCCTCAGGACTGCGTCCTGGTCGTTCCATTATTTCAGGGCTCTGTAGTTAAAGGAGCAACGCTCCAGCTCCATTCTCATCCGCAGTGGCTGTAGATGGGGTGCCGCGGATGAGCGCGATCTACAGTCTGTCACCTGACTACGGTGCGCGGTCAGAGCCATCAAGGCTACAGGCGTTTCCCTGGTCATTCACCTATTGATGAGCCTTATATTAGCAGCCGTAATCATCTCCTCTACAGTCAGCCAACCAAGCCCGGAAAGGGTGGCCGAGATATGGTCGCATCGTCTGATGTCCGCTACGATACGCGCCGCAAAGTTCATCACTTTCTGCAGCCTCGCTCTTTGAGTGGCACAGCCACCTTCCCAGACACACGCACAATATCTCACTAGGGGTCTCACCTCACACCAGCGTCTCAATTAAAAATGCCCTTAGCTCACGAGGCACTTTGTTACGTAGCTTGCACAGACCCACGAGCACATGGTTGCAACGCTGTAAGTGTGCAATCATAGTCACATGGTGTCCCAGATAAGTGCAGGGTCAAGGACCACGCCCAGTACTTTGGCTTTAGGAGCGGCTGTTAGAATGTGATCACCAGAACGGATAGTGATGTCTCGAGTCCTCCTGCTACGTGTTTTGAGTAGGAGAAACTCGGTTTTAGTTGGGTTAATTTTAATGTTGTTTTGGGTGATCCAGCTGAGAGTGGTGACCAATGCACTTCTATCCTGGTTTTGAGTAGTTCTACGTTGCAAGTTTCTTCAGAGACGATAAATTGAACATCATCAGCATACAATATTACTTTCATATGTGGTATATGTGATGCAAAATAATTAGTAGAAATCAAGAAAAGTACGGGTCCAAGCACCGAGCCCTGCACCATACCATGAGTCACAAACACAAGCTGGGATGGGCCCTCCTGGACAGTTTGGTAGCGATCTGAGAGCCAGTCCCTAAACCAATGCATTGGTTCACAGCCATTGCGATGGCTGTAAGCGCCACACCATCCAGAAGCATCTCATGTCGCACACTATCGAAGGCCTTAGAGGTGTCAGTCGTCACTAAAGAGGCTACTCGACCAACATCGATCTGTTGTGTTGCGTGGGTGACCGCGTCGAGCACAGCATGGTCCGTGGAGTGTCCTGGACGGAATCCGTATTGTTGCGGGCACAACATTTGGTGATCTAGTAGATACTTTACAAGTTGGGTGTAGATAATACGTACATACGCACAATTATCGCGGCTTTGTGGGGTGTGATACCATCACGTTTAAACCATTGTACAACGAAATCAATAAATTTAATTAAGAATGGAAAAGTGTTGCTGGAACCATTAGAATAAGCTCTGAATCCCCAATTTGTTTGAATGACCGATTTGTTGCAAGGAAGAATTGAACATATTTGCTTTTAAGCTTACTGTCATGAAACAGCATGATTATAACAAAACCATTTTATGTAATAAATATCTCCTTTTCAAGCGCTTTCTTTTACGCGCAAGTTACATGCAATACGTTATGTTGCTGTGCTTCCACGTTAAAGCCAAATGTGTTAGTTTTTGTGAGTCACCCTGTACAATCGTATTTATCGCTTTGAATCCCACTTGCAATGCATACTAGTTCACTCCACAAGAATCTCTGAAATGATCTAGGTAGCGTGCGGCGGTGGTTACTGGTTAGTCGAGGTAAATCTCCATGCAAGTCGAATGTTTGCTGGAGCTTCAAATGCGAATTCCTAAAATGAAGGTATACTCTCAGACTATGACCTATTTATGACAACATAGAACGACTGACAGAGCTGCTGGTAGCTCCTATTCGGTGGATAAGCAGTCTGCAATGTCTTGTTTATGCAAAACAAGTTTGTGAAATGTTCTCTGAAGTTGAGAAAGAGCACTTCACCGTCCTCTCTCTTTCGAACCTGATAAAAGCGCTACACTGGAACAAAACAAAAAATGCTGGCCTACTCTGTTTAACATTCCATCCTTTATTTTCTGTGCAAGATTAAACACACTACTAAGAGATATGGCTAAACTGTACCCAATTGTCTCCACCTGTCATTTCGTGCACTCACATTTATACTTGCCTTATGAATGAGGTATAAATTAAATTATCCTTAGTCCCTTTAGCTTCCACTTGTATTCCTCTAATTCTTCAATCTTATTATTATTCTTATTTCTTCTCTCTTTTGTACAGAGAACTTTAGAAACCGACATGCTTTTCGTGCATTCCTACAACTACTCTCTTCCGCATTCTGATCTACTGCCGTCGCTTCGCTCCTCGTCTGGAGCGGAATAACCATTTAGGCTCCATCTTACGCTGCGCAATTTGCTCGCACATAATTGGTTAACGAAAAACATCATCCGATGAGATCGGCGCAAAAACACACCGTGCACGTGGCGCGTCCAGCCGAAGCCGCCTCGCCGCGCCGCCGCCAAACCGACGTCGGATCATCCACCTGGAATCTGGACGGTCCGTGGGATGAAGCTCCGCATCGCAGATTTATCTCTAACAAATATCATGGCTGGATTTTCTGCAGTAGCATGCCATGACTCGGTTCAGAGAGACCGGCTTCAGCTTGTCATAATTGACGGTCATCGTTCTTTGGTCATCGTTCCTTGGCCATCGTTCCTCAGCCATCGTTCCTCCGCCATCGTTCCTCAGCCATCGTTCCTCGGCCATCGTTCCTCGGCCATCGTTCCTCGGCCATCGTTCCTCGGCCATCGTTCCTCGGCCAGCATTCTCCGTCACCGTTCCTCGGTCATCGTTCTTCCGTCATCATTCCTCGGTCCAGGGATGCTGAGTATCCCGGGGGTGTCGCTCCCTGGACCACACATCACGAACCAGAGGCACGCTGGGTCCGACCGGGGCCGGCCACGTCACTGGTCACAATGCGGCCACGTCCGGAGCGGCGCCCGCCGCGACGTCTGCCTTGATTTCAGGCCTTTTCACTGGTCGATAAAATTCCGGCGTGTCACCGTCATAAGCGCGGCGGGTCGCCGCCGGTCGCCGGGATAATTTTCCAGGCCGATGGACGCTCTGTTGGTTGAGAGGGACCACCAGGCGACTTTACATCTTATTCGAGACCGGTGGCCGGAAGAATGGGCCGCGCCCGGCGCTGTGTGTGCGCGCTGGGGTGGCCGTCGTCGTCGGCGGCACGCCCCGGGACCCGTCAGCGGGAGACAGGAGCCGACGCCGGCGCCGACGCCCGTCCGCATAGCTCACATGCTAATGTCATACCGCCGCCACCACCGCCACCGCCGCGCCGCTGCCGCTGCCGCGCCCCAGCTCACACCGCAGCACAGCAAGATGGCCGGGTGGCGCAGCATCCACCCCTCGATCCAGCTCACTGGAATGTAAAACATCCAAATCGCACGAAAATCATTCATACCTTTTATTTTCCTGTCATTTTCCACCGTCATTAGGTCGGCGGGAGGCCCCGCCCCTTCGCGCCCGGCCGGCCAATCGGCGTCGAGCGGCCGGCACCAAAGGGACCGCACAGGACGCGGCG
>JARFNZ010000808.1:0-15097 GCA_031763405.1 Balanus nubilus
CCCCCCCCCCCCCCAAAACGCAGTCGCTCTGGAAGGGCCCCGGACGATGTTGAGGGAGCCTCAGCCTCAACCGAGGGAGCCTCAGCCCCAAAAAGATGGAGAGAGTGAGATCTATGTTTGACTAAAAAATAAATTAGAATATAAATTTAAACGGAAAACACGATGATAACATTCTTTTGTCGGTACACTTCGAAATCGGCGAAGTTTTTTTAAACGGATTGGACTGGTTTAACTGGGGAAACTGGTTCTATCACATATCAAATGTTGTATTTTGGGTGTAAATATTGTATTTTAGGTGACAATGTCCCTTCAATACCACGCTTATGGGCGCTGAATGCAAATAATCGAGTTATATTTTTCTGTCCGCACCCCCTTCCCCCTCGTAGCTGAAAATGTGTCTTGGCCAAAAATCCTGGCTACATGCCTTGGCTGAGGCTGAGGAATGCCTCGGCTGAGGCTGAGGCAGGGAGCTTGCCCTGATAAAGGCAGGGCGGCATCGCTGCGATGTAGCGGCGAAAAATCGTATGCGATTTTGCGATCAAATGGCCGGTGTGGGCTGTCTTTAAGACCCTGCACAACATCAAAAGGTTGGCAGATCGCCCTAAGAAATTATATGTGTTCCTTCATTGTAGGTATAGTTATTATCATAATATGTCATATTTAGTAGGTATCAGTATCCATTAAAAATGCGGTCCTTGGTGAAGGGAGCCCGTCGTCCATGGCGGCCCGTACTCAGGGCTTTGACCACCCACCCAAAAATAATGAAATCCTGGTTGCGCCACTGTTGGCACTAAACCCTCAATCCACCACTGCTCAAGGGAGGGAGATGACCCCGTGGCTACGTTCCTGTCTCCACTCAGGCCCCAAGAACACGCTTTCCGAATCCAAGAGGACCTTTTTCGACCTCCAGAGAACCCATTTTGAACCCGGGTGGCCCTTTCCGACCTACAAAGGCCCATTAGGCCCAAAGGCCCATCTGAACTAAATGGGATGGCGTCCAGATGACCCTCAGTGACCTCCAAAGTCCAAAGGGCCCACTCTAGCCCCTCATGGCCCTCTCCAACCTCCAGAGGTCCCAATCTGCCCAAAGGTCCTGAAGCCTTCCTGGCCCTCACCGACCTCCATAGAGCTCTCACCGACCTCCATAGAGCTCTCACCGACCTCCATAGAGCTCTCACCGACCTCCAAAGGGCCCACTCTGGCCTCCCCTGGCCCTCTTCGACCTCAGAGGTCCAAAGCTGTCCAGAGGTCCAGAGCAGAGATACAAAACTTAATTAGTGTAATACCTGACCATGCCGGTAAATTGCCGGTAATAGGAGATTCAGGTTCATAATATAGGCTATACCTACCTATGCCGGTAATATGCCGGTAATGTGTCAAGAGCTGTGGAAATTGCCGGTATCATTTTTCATTTTGTTGGTGCCGGTGCGGTGCCGGTAATGGTCTACGAGGAAATATTGTATCTCTAGCCCAGAGGCCTTAATGACCCTCACCGACCTTCAGATGGCTCTTGCCTACCTCCAAAGGGCCCAAACGGACCTCCCATGGTCCTTTACAACCTCCAGAGGTCCGAATTCGTCCTCGAGATGACATACTTCAGCCTTTATGAGACCCTCCGTGGCCTCCCGAGAGCCAACTCTGATCTTATGTGGATCCTTTTGACCTCCATTGGGCCCACATCAGTTGAAGGTGGACCAAATATGGGCTCCATAGGAACTCCGAATTCTCAAGAAGGCCAGCTCTGGTCTTGCCTAGCCCTCTCCGATCTCCATTGGCCCCACTGTAGCCACCAAAAGGCCATATCGGACCTCCAGAGAACCCCCTATGGCCTGGGGTCCAGGCCATGAAAAGAGGGCCCAAAAATATACTCCCCCCTCCCCTGATGTGCCTAGGGGGAGCATGGCCCGGATGGCCCCCTGCGACCGCCATTGGTCCTATCCGTATATTGATCGAACACAATAGGATTTCTGCAATAACGCTGGGGATTTTCAGAAAGGACCTACCAGCAATACATAAGAGCGAATAAGATTTGGGGAAAGGGGAAAAAGCCTGAAAGTGGATTGCGCCGAGGCCCCAACAAAACCAGACAATGCGTCCAAGAATCGACGGGAAGTTCGATTCGATTGATGCCAACACCAGCTTCGCCATGCACTGGCGGATGCGGAACGGTGAACGAGTTGGTTTGGGGGCGGAGTGATGAGGAGTACGACGAAATTCAAAAGAAGACATCGGATTTATCCTACTTGAAGAAGAAAAAATGGTTAATTGTTCCTCTGCCAAATCCAAAAACAAATGAGTGACCAGAAGATTTACTACAGACGTCCAAGGCCGTATTTCAGGCACTCTTCCAAAACTTAAAAAGCCGCATTGCAGCAAATAAAACCACAACAGAAATCAATTAAACTGAACAGAAATCGCAAAAACGACGTTAGGTAGGATTACAAACTTTTGACGGAGGAGCAACAACCAGACCCGAGAGCAAGAGTTTATTTTGTAGATAAGCTTACAGCTTCTGTACTGATCACACTGTCCGTAAAGTATCTTACAGATATACACTGGTCAACGCATGTGTCCGGGGACATTGCAACAGGGGCTCAATCAACCGTAACACGGAAAGGCCGAGACGGCCACACGGAATTGCAACATGCACACGCGCACACAGACATACATACACACACGGCCGGACGCGCACGGGTCTGATGCGGGAGTCGCGCGCGGCCATCTACGCGCTACAAGTATATCAAAATGAGTGGACGCCTCGCCGGCGGGGGCGGGCACGACAAAACGCCGGGGGGGAGAGGTGTGTCGGTCTCTCTGGAGACGTCACCGTGCTGCGGAGATCATTGTGAGACGGGGCGGCCGTCGGCAGTGAGCAGTCAGCTGCCGGCCGCCGCCACCGGACGCAGTAAGGCAACAGCCAGAACACCACTCACCACTCGGCAATAACAACGTGAGAGGAGAACAGACAACACGAACAACGGTCGGGCGGGGGCGGGGGCGGGGGCGGGGCCGCCGCCGCTGCGAGCCCCGCTCTGTCTTTTGTCGCCCGACTAGCGCGAGCGGGGCGCCCGACCAGGCGAGCCACCGCTCTCTTTCTCTCTCAGACTACATAAAAACGGCCGCCGCCGCCGCCGAGACGACGAGGGTACGACGGCGGCGGCACACATACAAAAATATGGGATGAGAACACAACGACACGCGTGCGCAGCGGCGCCCGGCCGGCGACCACTCGGTGGCCACTGACGCGGGCCGGTTTAGAGTCGAACTGACATATCACTTGGCATCTGAACTTGGCTGACTGATAGTACACGAGAAACGCGTCGATTGGACATTGCACGTGGGCCGGCTACTCGGCTCCGGATGAGTCTGCCGCGGCATCGGCCGGCTCCGGCTCCTGCTCCTGCTCCGCCACCTGCTCCTGCTCCTGCTCCTGCTCCTGCTGCGGCTCCGGCGCCTGCTCCGCGTCTCCTTGTTTTCCCTGCTCCGGCTCCAGCTCCGGTTCCCGCTCTGGCTCCGTCTCAGGCTCCGGCGCGCTCTCTGGCTCGACCCGGACAAGCGGCTGCGTCGGCTCGGCGGTCACCTCGCCGCCCTCCAGCTCCGTCTGCATCACACAGACGCCGTTGATGAGCTGCTGCGGCGGCGGCGGCCGGCGCGGCTCGGCCGCCCACTGCGGGTTGACCCACTGCGGCGCAGCCGGCTTGCGGCGGGAGCTGCGGCCGGCGGGGGCCGTCTGCCGCCGCTCGCCGCAGTCGCCGCCCTCATCGTCGTCGTCGTCTCCGTCGGGCGAGCCGGCCGGTGGCGGGCTCGACCCCGCAGACAGGTTGGACGCGTCGTCGCTCTGGTTGTCAAAGTCGTTGTCTGACTTCATGCTGAGGTCGAGGCCGCTCATGGGCTCTCCGGAGAGCCTGCCGTCGAGGAAGGGGAACGGCAGAGGTCCGGGCAGACCAGCGAACGGCATCGGACCGGGCAGCGGACCGCCGGCCGCGCCGGCCTTCTCTCGCTGCAATTCCTGTAGCCGCCGGTTGAGCAGCAGTCGGAATTGGAGAGGGTCCAGCTGCTGGCCGTCCCGGCTGGCCGCCGCCAGGTAGGGCGCCGGCTCGCCTACCGTGCCCGTCTGCTGCTTCAGCCGCATCCGGTGGTTGTGGAACCAGTTGGTGATGGTGCGGTGTGTCAGATTCAGCTCTTGGCAGAGGAACTCCACAGACGTCATGTTGGGGTACGGGTCCATGGCGAACGCCAGCTTCAGCGCCTCCTTCTGCTCGTCCGAGAAGAGCACGCGCGTCTTCTTGGCGTTGGGACTGTTGGACATGGTGGAGTAGACGTCGGAGCTGTCGTTGCTCTCGCTGGCCGCTTCCATCTGCGACCGGCGCCGCTTGGAGCTCTCCTTGCGGTCGGTCTTGATGCGCTGCAGCTTGTCCAAGTTGCGCGGCGTGTCCTCCAGCCACATCTTCATCCGTATAAACGGCTCCCTGCCCTTGATGCTGAGCAGGTGCCACGGCTTCGGCTTGGAGAGCAGCTCACTCACCGAGCCCTGCGATAGGCCCAGCACAATCTCTCCGAACAGCTGCAACGACAGGGCACACACACAGTCAGTGGCCGACCAGGGCTACACCACATTCCTCACCGGATAAGATGACCTCACAAGATAGCTCATCACAGCATAAAATGTGCTCAGAAGATAAGACATCTTCATAGGATAAAACATCCTTGGAGGATAAAGAGCGTCCCAATGAGCGATGTCACCAACTGGCCATGGCAGGTCTCAGTCGCTGGACCGGCCCGGCCTACGCCGGCCTTCCTGTCCGTGGTCCAGCCCGGCCGTCTTAGCACCATCCAGTGACCCCGGCTCAGTACACCAGCACCGGCCGCGCGCACACCGCAGCACGCTAAAGAAGGCCAAATCCGGCCTAGGCGGCCGGCGCGGCACGGTTCGGCGCGGAGGCAGTGTTCCGGGTGGCGTTGCTGGGGCCGGGCGCAGCAGCGGCGTGTCGCAGTGACGCAGCTAGGCCGCCCACTCTAATGGGATCATGCCGCAGGCGCCGCCCCCTGCCGGGCCAGTCGCTCACGCCAACCGGACCGAGTCGAACCGACACCAGTGACAGAGGCGCCAAGCCCACAGCCAAGACACCACCCCACAGCATCGAGACATGTATCAAAAACTTGACAAAACAGATGGCACATACTTTTTTAACTGGGCAGTATGCTTTGATTGTTCGTCAATAATCCAATAAAACTAAATGTAAAACGTTTTTCTAGCAAAACTTTAGTCGGCATGCAGTCTGCGTAACACACCTTTCATACTCGAAGAAGGGACAGACAAAGTTCCGCGAAACAGTCGCAGCAAAACATCACCTGTATCTTTTCGAAACAGCTATGTTTCCGTTCTGCAAAGACCAGGACCTATTCGTTTATCTCAACCCGACTTTGTATATACCTTTTGTCCGATGTTGTTTGCCAGCAGCACCTCCTTGATCTTGGTGGTGATGTACTGTGTGTCCAGCTCGGGTGTGATGGCCGCCGTCTCGTACACGGACATGGGCAGCTGGCCGGCGCTCGGCATCCTCAGACCGAACTTCATCAGCGGGTCCATGCCGGACAGGCGCGACGCCGTCAGCGCCCCTGGCGGCAGGCCGGGGAACCCTCCGGCAGACAGGGAGACAGCCGGCGGCAGCGGCGACTCCAGCGACCTGGGCATGTCCGGCAGCTTCAGCGGCATCTTCGGGAAACCTGCCGAACGGCCAGTGACGAGGTGAGAAAACTGGAGACGAGCTTAGCAGATGAACAGTCTGTTAGAAATTCGAACACAGTCCAACCGACAGTTCCTCTAGAATTTCGAAAAGCAACATTAGCGATTGAGAAAGTTTTATGGCCAGAGCGCAAATACCCCCTTTTCAGCGTAGCAGTCAACTTCTCATTGAATATATTTCACCACAGTTGGCATTTTTAACCAGCCACCAGGAATCATTAACCGTAAGCCCAGAAGTAATATGACTGACGAAACAGACCACATACCTGGACGGAACAGTCACCTACCCCGCCCGCTACCCCAGAGAAATTCAGCCCTTCCAGCTGCGGGATGTCACGCCAGCCTCCTAGTATCTACCAACCTCCACCCCCACCATCGGCGCTAACTCTGCCCGTCTCTCAGCGTCTTACTGTGACCCCCACCGGGACGTTTACCTCCGTTGTAGCAGCCAGTACGCATGAGCTTCTCCGGAGCAATCTTGTACTGGCTCGCCACTAGCTTGTGCACGGCATTATCATCATCCAGGAACATCTTCATTCGGATGAAGGGCTCGCGACCCTTCTGCGTGAGCATGTGCCAGGGTTTGGGACGTGCCAGCAGGTCGGAGACGGAGCCCTGCGAGAGGCCCAGCACCGACTCGCCGAACAGCCGCTGGGAGATGGAGTACTGACTCAGGTGCTCCTTGATCTGTGGAAGGACATGACGGCACGGGCTGAAGTCACTGGTGCCTCGGAGGGATTCAACACAACACGCTGGCCGGTGGAGGCCCTGATGTGGGTGGGAAGATTGAATTCAACTATTGGTCATCCATGAGGTAAGGCTTGTTCAGATCAGCTCAGTCAAAGACATTTCATATGCTGAAGCTAATGAAGAAGATGAGCTTGAGATGAGCAAGAGCTTGCAGCCGCCAACAAACGGACACCTAGCGCCATGTCGAGCGGCCAGCTCCCCTCCAATTAGTGGCCACGTTGCTGGGCGGCGGTGACAGAGAGTGACGACAATATTGGCGCGGCTGCGACATGACCATAAACCACTGCGGTGGCCAGCGCCGGCGGCGACCGAAGGTTGAGGTCATCCGGCTCCGGGCCAGCCTGTCCAAACAAAGCGGCCGCGTTCCTTGGTGATGACAAATTCCGGTCATTAATTCACCGCGCCGGCGTCAATGGAGCCGCCGGTCGTGCAGCCGGCACAGGGCAAACGCCAGGGCCGGCAGTGCCGGCATTAATTACTCACAGCCGAGAGCCCCTAAATGTCTGCTTATGCCGGCTGCGATGCCCCGTCAAACACTGCGTCACTCGGCGGACGGTGATCGGTAACGCCTGCAGTCCTAGTCGGCTGCAGGAGGGGGAGGTCCAGCGCTAAACGAGACTCTCAGAGGAGGTTAGGAGCTCGGAAGCTCAGAGGATGTTGGCCGCCCGAGAAGAGGACGGGGATGAGGGGAGGAACACAGAGAATCATCATCACGCACCCGCCTGACCACCTCTTCGGTGTTGAGGTTGCCGAACTGGTCGAACTGCTGCTGTGTGATGGGCGGCAGGACGGCCTTCATGGGTCGCTGCGGGTGCGGCTGCAGCGGCGGCAGCGCGGCGCTGTTCATCAGGCTGTTGGTGATGCTGGCCATCCGCTGCAGCGGACTGGCCGCCGTGGCCAGCTCGTCGGGCGCCGTCGAGGAGGCCGCCGCCGCCGCCGCCGCCGCTGCCGAGTGCATGAAGAATCCGGCCGGGTGCAGCCCGGACAGGGGGCCGCCCCCGCCGCTGACCGAGGAGGGCGGCAGGGAGCCGGGACTGGACACCGCCGTCGCTGTAACAGACGGGAGAGGTGGTCTGGTCACACCACAGGGCACCGACAACCGCACCAAATCCAGCATTCAGCAACGAATACACACATTCAATCTATATTCGCTAGTGTTTCTTGTTGACGTAAACATCGATTGTAAACATACATCAAATCTACGAGTTATTTATATTTCAACGATGTAGCTAGGTTAGCAGCCAACAAATATTACTCCCCAGCTTCACTCAAGTGCCACTGACCATCGGCCAGAAAGGGAAGCCCGGTGTGAAGTACCCTTCACCGCCGTCCGAGGGCCGTACCTTTGTGTGCCTCTGTGGAGGGCGGCCGGACCTGGCTCAGGGCCGAGCTGCTCTTCTCTTCGTTGGTCTCCATCGGGCTCTCAGGCCGGCCGGCGTGGGTCGGAGGCCTCTCCTGCTGCCCTGCTGCGGCGGCTGCTGCGGCTGCTGCGGCTGGACCGGCGCCGCTGACGGCCGGTAGAGGCTGATGCTGCTGCTGCTGCTGCTGCGCCTGCTGCGCCTGCTGCGCCTGCTGCGCCTGCTGCGCCTGCTGTACCTGCTGCGCCTGCTGCTGCTGCTGAAGGTTCTGCATGTGTCGCACTAGCTCCTGGTTGTAGAAGTCCATGGCGTTTCGTAGCTCCTCCGGGTTACGAAGTCTGTGGACCATGTAACGGTTGGTGTCAGGTTTGTCATGGGTGTCAGGGATGTCAGGTCAGTGTGTCAGGGGTGTCAGTTATGCCAGGCGTGTCAGGGTGTCAGACTGTCTGTCAACGCCACCAACACACCCGCAGACAGCTCGGACGGAAACAGCCGGTTCTCTGGCCCAGATAACACTTCTTCAACTGAGCTGTCTGATATATGGTCAACACCGAGCAACAAAACCCCGCTTCTTTATAATCTGGAGGCGACCACACATTAGCGGGGAGTGTGTCACTTCTGAGAAGTCCACCGAGCCTTGACAGATGCCAGAGGAATGACGGCCACAGTGTCCTCTGGCACCCGGCCACGGACGCACGGAAAACTCGGAAGTTTGGGATGAAACCTTGGAATTTGGTCTGATTTGGAGTTATTCATTTTCGAAACAGTCAATATTTAATTGAGTTACTGACAAATACTATAACTCAACTAATAAAACGAAGACCCATTAATCTCAGACCCTGTGGTCCTCGCAAGTTTCCGATAATTGTTTTGGCTAAGGTTTGTAGGTTTGTCAGTGTGTACTTGTAGTGGGTTTTGTGAGTGCCCTGCTGCATCATCCATCCACCTGTGGGCGGTGGGCGGTGGGCGGTGGCGGTGGGCGGTGTCGGTGGGCGGTGGGCGGTGGGCGGTGGGCGGTGGGCGGTGAACCGTCTCCAGCTAAGCCGATGATTCCATGTGACGGTGGCGACGCTATTTCGGCCGCCGACATTTGGCAGCGCTGTCAGGGGAGGCGCCATTGACCGCGGGGAGGGTGACACCGCGGCGACACTGCGGCGACCCGACCAGTGGACAGCGCCGTCAGAGCTGCCAAATTAGCAGATCGGGGAGAGATTCATCCTGTCTGCTGTCCGGTTCAGTCTTTAGTGTAGGTACGTGGACCGGTGACAGTGGTGGTGACAGTGGACCGGTGACAGTGCAACTGGACACTGAATACTGGACAGTTAAGAAGTCCGGTCATTGGGTACAGGACTAATGCGGTCGACGCACGCACAGGTCAAAAGCGGATCCAGAAGGATTATGCGAGTTCCATGACCCCGATGAAGGCGCATATTTTTACCTGACGCGCTGACGCGGGAAAATTTAATCCTACCCTAACCAAACTAAGCGTTTTCCACCCAATCCAAATAGATCACCCACTAATGCACCCATAAATCCCGTATGTCTACCGAAGGGCGCTAGCACATCTCTATACATTTTGTTTCGACACCGCAATCTACAACTGGCCACCTCTCCGAAGCGCCTGCTGCGGGGGTGCACCCGATACCGGCAGTGAGCGATGCTCCATATCAGCAGCGGACGGCCGAGTCGCGTCGGCAGGCGGCGATTGGCAGCGGCCGTGTAACGGAACACTATCCAAACATCTGCCGCCGACAGACGGCAGTGCAGACTACCTGTCCCGCCCGTCGCGACCCTCAGCCCGCTGCTCGAGCTGGAGCGCATATTTAGCACGCCGCGCGACCTAACAGGCACCGGGCGGAGACGAGTCGCCCGGCGTCGCCGTCCATCGCCGTGATCCGGGCGCGGCCCATCAGCGTGACAGGGCCGTGACAGGGCCCGGCCGGAGCCGGCTACTGGCCAGCCTGCTGTCCATGCCGTCACGGCGCTGCAGATAAGGAGACGGCAGTCCAGACGGCCCCCGCCCGGCCACCGTGGCCGCACCGTGCGAACACGATCTGAGCCGTCGATAGCGGCCCAGCTGAGCTATTGAGGATGTCGGCCGGACAGCCGGGCGATGGCCCGGACAGGCCCGGGTGGCCAGGAGGCTCTCCCACGGCCTTCATAGAGAAGCCGGGTCATATTCAGATCATCATCTTGGACGGGATCGAGGATCGAGGATGACCACCCCTGGCCAGAGGAGGACGCCGAGGATGCCGTAGCTGAACGTACCGCTGGTAGTGGTCCATGCCGAAGCCGGGCGGCATGTCGGGTCGCTGGCCCATCATCTTGACCAGGTGCTCCTGGTAGAGCCGGGCGATCTTCTCCTGCGTTCCCTCTTCTTGCCCGGGACCGGGGCCGGGGCCGGGGCCGGGGCCGCAAGGGCCGGGGCCGGGGCCGGGACCGGGGCCACCCAGACGCCGCATACGCTGCAGCGCGTCCTTCGAGTCCGGTAACGGAGACTGAAACAGACGGGCAGAGACCGGTCAGAACGGTCAGAACGGTCAGAACGGTCAGAACGGAGTCATCATGGGGTCCGAACGGAGCCAGTAGAGTCAACAGAGCTGACGGTAGTGTTGGCGGGCCGTCACACGCAACAGAAAGGATTCCTCAACGAATTGGACAGGATAAAAATCATTTATGATTCTTAATGAATCACTCGTTTCATTTGCATGAGCTCAGCATCCAAAATCCTCCCGAAGCCCTCTTCCGTGCGACTCCGTTGGATCAGGCCCGACACCGAGCGTCGAAGGTCGGTCGGACGGTAAGGCTGAGCGGCCGCCTGCACGGCAGAGAGGCGATCCAACTGAGCAATAAAGCTCGCCGGTCGGACCGCTCCGCCCCACCCCACCCCACCCCCCGCCCTCCGCCCTCCGCCCTCCGCCCAGCCTACCGTGTTGGATTGCTGCTGGGCCCACCATAGCTGCGGCAGTCGCACCTGCTGTTTAAACTCCCGCTACCAGGCACAGGGCCGCTCAGCCGGCAGCGCCGCACCGCCCGTCTAAAGCTCATTGGCGCAGCACCGGCGTGCTCAGGTGACTCCTAATCTGGCGGCGGCGGCTGGCGGTCCAACTCTGGGCTCGGGGAGCTCAGCCGGAGATTTCTCACAACAAAGCGGCCCAGCGACACGTGTGCCGCTCGGCGGTACGGCGGCCAGCACGTCAGCTCCGAGTTCATCATTAATACCGCAGCTCCAGCTGGAGCCGGGGCCGGGGCCGGGGCCGGGCCGATACTGGATCGGCCAAGTTCAGCCGTAGCGCGCGCCTCGATGGCCTTTGTTCGGGTGGCCGCGCCGGGTAATGGTGCCACCCAGCAGCTGGAACGGCCTGACGACACTGCATTGCGCCGTCGGCAGGTCAGGCAGACATAACTACAGCGCCCTGTCACCCTCGGGCGCCCATAGCGCCGTCGGCAGGTCAGGCAGACATAACTACAGCGCCCTGTCACCCTCGGGCGCCCATTGCGCCGGAAGCTTGCATAACAGCACCATGATAGCTATTGCTAGTGCATCGCTCCGATTGCTATGTAGTGTGTGGCCGCAATCGGAGCGATGCACCCGTCACTTCCTGGCCCAACCTGTGATGTGTAACAACCTGACAGCCTCACGCTCCGGGGGTAGCAGCTCCGAGCGACACACGCCAGGTAGCAGCTCCGCGCGACACACTTCCCACCCTGTTCAGCGACTCGGTCCGTACCACATCCGTCATCACAGCCCGTGTAGCAGCTTCACCCAGCCCGTGTAGCAGCTTCACCCAGCCTGCCCCTCCCGTTCCGACACCTGGCGGGCCCACACTACACCAGTGGACACTGGAGACCGAGAGCTGGTGTCGTGGGTGGCGCCCAGCGGGCCCGGTCAGCCCGGTCGGGGGCCCCTCTCCGCCGTCCGGTCAGCCGCCGCCGCCGTCACTGGCTAACTAATTGCACCAGAATGCATCGAGCTCGGTGCACAGCACAGCGTGCACGGAGCACCGGAGCGGCGGCTACCGACTGCGGGCCACGGCCGGGCCGGACCGCCGACGGTCTCCTCTCCGACACGGCGGCTCCCACACGGCATGATCACGGCTAACAAGCCGATAAACCTATCGTCCGGCGGTAACTCAGCGGGCTACATCAGCGTCGGCTCACATGGGTGCTGCACCCGACTGCAGGCCAGTACCGTTCATTGTGGCGAAGGACGGGCTGAGCGACCGGGGCCGCAGCAGACCGGCAGACCGACAGACCGGCAGACCGACAGACAAACCGACAGACCGACCGGCCAGTGCCTGTCCGATCCATCGTCGCACACTTGTAGACAATATATCAATTGAGCGAGTCAAGGTAATTGAGCGTTTGTCGATGATCAAGACAGAGTGAACTGCAGCTCGGCGCGGCGCCGCGGCACACCAGCACAGCGCCGTGCACGTCGGACGGCCGCGCGCTCCGACATGTACCCGGCCGTTGTTCTTAGCACCCATCACAGTCGATCATACGGTCGGTCAATGTCGCCTCGATGAGAGGGAAGAAATGTCATCTGTTAATATAGGCATGATACGACGCTCCAGGAGACCGACTAACATGTTGGTTGTTCCCACAGCTAGCTAGCTGGTTAGTTGTCCGACCAGCTCTAATGACATGATGACCAGCGATGCACAACGACAGCAACAGCATCGGCGGCGGGGGCGGGGGCGGCAGAACGTATTCCCAGAAGGCTGCATTGAAGGCGAAAATGACGGTTGTCGTGTGGCAGTGCTCAGCTGGCGGTCCGCTGCCTCAGTGCTCTCCCTCTGCCGACCGCCAGACCACATCCCGCCCCATCGACACTGGACCGGCGCGGACCGGCCCCGGCCCCGGCCCCAGTCCCGGCCCAGGACACGGCACTTCGCGCTGTCACCGCGGCCCGTCCCGCGATCCTCCCTCCGATACCGCCACCGACGCCATGTCGCCGCCAAACGCTACACGATATAAATCTTCGGCGGCCATCCGATTCAACAGGAAATGCATATGCATCACGCCGGGACCGGAGCGACGTCGATTGTCTGTCGACAAGAGACGAGCGACAGGTGAGGCGAGGCGGCGACAAAGCGGCTAATTGCTTGTAGTTTGTCTCGATAAGCCGGCTGGAGATCGGACGGTACCGGCCACCCGGCACTGCCGACACTGACAGCGGCTGGCGAACCGGCACAGCGAGACTCGGCTCCGAGTCCGACCCGGCCGGGCTACGGCAAGGAAAAGGGCCAACAGGCACCATGGCGGCACCGAGAACAGCCAACAGGCACCGAGAAGGGCCAACAGCACCGAGAAGGGCCAACAGCACCGAGAAGGGCCAACGGGTACCGATACGGCACCGAGAAGGGCCAACAGCACCGAGAAAGCACCGAGCGGGGCGCAGGCGTCCGCTGGCAGTATTCGGGGTTAGTTGCATCGCGCGGCACTCACTGTCGCTCGAAGTATACGAACAAACCAGCAGTAAAGAGTGCAGCCACCATGCATTGGCGGCTCCAGTTCAATACTATGACCTTATAACAAGGATCTAGTGGTAAGGCAACTATAGCAACACCTTAGTCGATAATGGTTAGCAGCATCTGCACAACACCCTCCCCCAACTCGGCCAAGGGCGCGGATTGACCTGGGTCGCCCTCTCCTCCTCATCTGATGAGGTCTGGGGAGAGGGCCGGAGGGTCGGAGGGGGAGGGGGCAGAGGGACAGGGGTGCGCTTCTGCAGCGGGACACTTCATTGTGCACGGCCCATTAACAGCGCTCATTGCCGTCATCTGGTCTCCATCCAACACTTGCAACAAACATGTCGGACGGCGCGCGCTGACTCACTGCCCCTCTCCCCGTCCCCTCTCTCCGAAATAGCCAGGCAATCCGTCTGTGGCGGCGGGGGCGGGGGCGGGGGCGGGGGTGGGGGCGGCGGCTCCCGTCCTCCGCCCGGGCAACACACGCAGTACACGCATACGGTACACAAACGGTACCTGCTGGAAGTTATGGCACCGGATGTGGATAATACTGAAGCGTCGCCAACTGCGGAAGGTAACGACCGTGACATTTCAGTTTGCCAGCGCAATCCCGGTGCCCGTTCACCTCACGTGTCTATATTTATCCAAACATTAATTATCTTTTTATGTTGCAGTTAGGTCCCAACAAGGAACGCGATTAGGCAAAGGAATATGACAGCGACCGGAAATATATCATGTGAGCAGATACAAACATCATCTCCGGATTAAAAACTTAAACAAAAAGTCAAAACAGCTGCCTGCCACACGGAAAAACATCTGGACGGATTTCTACAGACATCGTACAAGTCATCCATCATCAAGGGCCGAGCTGCTAACAACACTAGATAAACAGAGCACAGGTGATCTACATCCCGCCGCCGGGGCCATCACGGGGCCCGAGAACAACTAATCAATAAGAGATGGCGGACGCGGCCCTCCGGAATGACACTGGTATAACGAGCAATGCACGGTGCCAAGACAGGCCGGTAACCAGTGCTCAGGCGGCATATTGATTAACGAGCGCGGCCCGATATAATTCCAATTGGGCGGCGGTGTTTGTTTTGGAGGTGAATGACGCTTGCACGTCGCGGGGACGATGGCAACAAATGACTGGTGGGGGCGCGCGTGCCAAGCGCAATACAATCAAACATGCACGCCGACACCGCGACAACCCCTACAGACTGCATGGGGGGAGAGGATCTGCTGCTGTTTACTGCTATCCACTACGGTTTACTGAGGTTCGAAATAAATGGAGAAAGTTAGCTGGGCAGACCATTGCCGGAAGTCATTCTCTTCCCTCTAGATTTCATGGTATGGTAAATATTGAGATTTCAAGTTCATAAGCCATGTACATGCTATTGCCCAGTCGACACCGGTGTATGTATGTTCTTGAACCAATGTCTGCCACAGTTCGATCCTCCTATAGACGGTCGTCGATCCTCGTCACCCATCGCTGCCCAGAAGGGCCAGGCCGGTCCAGCGGTCGAGCTCCAGCCGACGTTATGGCGATGTCAGGGGCCGTCGTTCGCCGCGCTGACGGCGGCCCATTGTCGACACGTTTCACGACCAAATCGACCTCATCGACAACTCGCAGGTGCCGTCCAGCCACCACCTCTACTCGCAGGTGCCGTCCAGCCATCACCTCTGCTCGCCGGTGCCGTCCAGCCACCACCTCTACTCGCAGGTGCCGTCCAGCCACCACCTCTACTCGCAGGTGCCGTCCAGCCACC
>JARFNZ010001030.1:0-15094 GCA_031763405.1 Balanus nubilus
TGGTGTGCTGCCCCGCCCGCCCCCCCCCCCCCCCCTCCCAGAGGCTTTGACCGGCCGCCGGACTGACACAGGCATGAGGGACCGCCGGGCTGACACAGGCATCAGGGATCTGGAAGGTCTGTCGTGTTTGGAGGGCCCACAGCGTGTGCAGGATCGGCGGGACGTGTGCCTCAGTGGGTCTGGCCGGTGCTGCCAGACGCCTCCTTCTACCCCTGCCGCCGCGCCGGGCCGGGCCCTGTCCGGTGTCATCCACACATAAACAGTCATCAGCGGGTGTCACCGACGACGGCATGTCATGCGCACTGGCCGGCTGGCTGGACTGCTAGACGGAGTTACGGTCCTCAGAGACGGAGACGTGGCAGGGAGACGGGCTACAGGACTGACTGACCGACCGGGGGCAGCCGAGAGCAACTGTTCTCCGAGACACAGGCGACCGGCCGAGTAGCCGTCCACCCGCCGGGGCATACGGAATGGAGAGAAGAAGCGACTGGCGTGTCTTTCCCCTCAAGACGACAAAAATATGAGAACAAAAAAAATGAGTAATTATATCTTAAAGGTCTTGAAGTAAAAACAAAAACTAGTTCATCAAACTATCGTCAAACTTTAAATATTCGCCATGCATAGGTGGTATTCGTCATGATGACTTGCAAGATGGACATTTCGTGAAACGTTGGAAAGGCCTGATCCTGAACCATAAAGCATCTAACATTAAACCACCGGGTGATATCATATATCCGCCATTGCTAAGCGGCAGCCAGCGGACTACTTCCTCCGCTGGGCAGCTGGTCAGCACCGGACTTCTGGTCAGAGCGGTATCCTGATGCTCGGTCCCATTTTCTCCAAATACACCGTCAGCTTCGAGGTTTTGCCACCGCTTTGCAGACTCAGCACTAATCACTTCCGCTCTTCCAGCTGAGCCTTATTCATGCTAGAAGTAGTCCACGTCATTCAAGGATACTCCCGCCGTATGCGTTACCTCCTGCTGACATTGCGCGCATTGGAATCTAGCTAACGGCATCCTTCCAGTTTGCACCTTGTAGGAAGAGCAACTCGTGGGCAAGTCGCCGTCGTGGCTGGTGACTGGTGAAGGTGATTGGTGAATGGCAACTGGTGACTAATGACTAGTAACTAGTGACTAGCAACTGGTGACTGGTAACTGGTGAGTGGTAACTGATGACTGGTGACTGGTGATCGGTGACTGGTGACTGGTGACTGGCGATCGGTGACTGGTGACTGGTGATCGGTGACTGGTGACGAGTCACTGGTGCGTCAGTGTAGTCAGAGTGGCTCTGGCGATTAAGAGGACACATGTTGGACTGGACAGTGGCAGCTGCTCGGTTGCAGTGCTGTGACGTCTGATCTGCGGAGTGAGGATGGTGACCTCAGCACGGCTGCAGTCGTTGGAACATCGCAGACGAGGGCTCGCTCGGGATAAATACTGCCCAACAAACCTGCACGTAGCCAATGAACTTGACAGCCAGAGTTAGAGTGATGTGGCCATGACATGCTACATTATGGAGAAGGAGCATAGACTTTATAAGTTGGAATGTTGATGCAGATGATGAATCTATAATCCCAGCATATGGTTGAACCCGCGCCATGTCGGGGGTTAAACCCCCTCCCCCCCCCCCCCCCTCCCTTGTGGATTTCGGAGATAGCGTAACGCCACCGTTTTTAGCACAACTCATCAAGTGTTATTTGATGAAATGGGGAAAAAATGCACAAAAAAACGTGCCCTGAGGTGAGCTGAACGTAGAAGGAATATAACCGTGAGCATTGAATCATAGTCTGTGCCCTTGCGGATGACGGAGGCATCTGTGCGTTTACTAGTTATAAGTGCGGGAGTGTACCTGATCGCGCGTATGTGTGTGAGTGTTTGTGCCTGTGCGTTTTCGTGTGTTATGTGCATACCTGCCTGTAGCTATGGTCACCTCCGTCGCCATGCCGACTCTGAGCTCGGCTGGACTCTGAGAGCGGCTGGACTCTGAGCTCGGCTGGATTCTGAGCTCGGCTGGACTCTGAGAGCTCGGCTGGACTCTGAGCTCGACTGGACTCTGAGCTCGGCTGGACTCTGAGAGCTCGGCTGGACTCTGAGCTCGGCTGGACTCTGAGCTCGGCTGGACTCTGAGAGCTCGGCTGGACTCTGAGCTCGGCTGGACTCTGAGAGCCGGTGGGGGCGGATGTTTGCCTGGTCGTCGTTGGCGTCTGACTGCAGTGTGCAGTTGGCAGCTGAGAGCGGCGACCGTCGACGGAGGCGGCAAGTGAAATGGCCGTGTCACAGCCAAGTGGACCCCGTGCGGCGACCGGAGCGGCCCGCCCGCGCCACAGTAGCGCCTCTCAGGTGCAAACAGCCGGACCTGGACACGGCAGCACAGGGCGGGTGTTCGAGCCACATCAATAACGTCCAAGAGAGACGAGCGTCCGGTGATTTATGGGTATGCTGCTCGGTGCGTTGCGGTGTCACTCGTGAATGAATGAAAATGGCAGCACGACGGTGGTGTTTGTGATCCAGTATGGTGTGAGTGCGGCTGATTTGCATCTGAAGCAGAGTTGATTATGATTGGATTACTTACACGACTTGTAATAGATGTCGTGCAAAACACCGCATTAAATTTGTGACGAGGAGCAGCTAGCACTGTTACAAATGTCACCGTGCTGAATAACAGCTCCTTCTAGATGAATCCAACTGAGCACGTAACACTGACTTCACCCAACCCTACTCCTTTCCGTCAATCTGTCACACAAAAACATTCTGCTGTTTGCGGTCGCACATAAAACGTAAATACTTAAAAGCTACGTGAATTATTAACGAGCAACATAAGTTCGTATTATGCGCTACGTTGTCAGAAATGCGCTTATTGCCGACATTTACTGCACCTTGCAGGTTGCACAAAATGCAAACGAAACAGGTTGCATACAAAGAGCCACTGAAGTATTACGTGCATGCCCCATCGAGCACGTCATGTGCCGACAAAAACAAAACGATCTGAAGAAGTGGCAGCATCAATAGAGATTGATGGCGAACTAAATTACAAGATGCCGACCAATTATAGACGATGTCGTAATAGAATCTATTAAATCTGTTTATCAATATGCCATTCGAGTCTCTAGACTGTAACTTTAGATGAAAAATGATCAGAAGTATAATGCAGATGATAAGTCTACCTTCCCCAAGGTATAACAAGGCTGACGTCAATTTTAGTTTAGATGCCGCCAAGAAACATCATCGCCATTTGGCTCATGCTTTTCCAGTTTATGTGCGGTCAGGTGTACTGTTTAGTGTTCAGTCGCCGCCGAGCAGTTTCGCAGAGGGTCGTTTGGACATGGTCGGTGATATTTTCAAGAACGGACAACTCCATATCGCCAAACATCCGTTCAAATAACAAACCAAAGCGGCAATATTATCAAACGTTACCACCGGCAAAACAGCGAAACATTCGCACGTTATCGAACCGAACACACTTCAGCAAAATTCGCCGAAGTCTGTCGAAATCGGAAACGGGACACGAGAGCTTTCAGTGGTATACCGCTTAGTTCCGGTAAGGGGAGGGGGAATCATGCTGCATGCCTTTAGCACCAACTCCTGAACCCGAAACTTAGACTTCCTTTAAGTCTTCAACAATCCGATGGATATTGGCGTCTCGGACTTTGTTCAGTGTTTTAGTATTCTCTGCAGTGGATGCCATTGGCCTACTGACCTTTAGAGTACCCAGTGGGCCAGTGACCTCTGTCACCCGAGGTCAGGCCACCTCTCTGCCCCTCTGCCCCTCTGCCCCTCTGCCCCTCTGCCCCCGTCCATGGCGTCCGTGCACCGCAGCTTGCACGCATCGCCAGAGTTCGCGACGGAGCCGTGTATTTGCTCAGGCGCCGTCCGTCCCGGGATGTTCAGTGTTTATACAAAACTGCGGCCAGAGCCGGTCGGACGGACGGATAGAGCCGGTGGTAGAACGGGAGTAAGGCGGAGGTGGTCCTCCGGTTCAACCGCTGCCTTCTGCCTTCAGACGGGATTGGAACAGGCGGGATCAACACAGACGGGATTGGAACAGACGGGATCAACACAGACGAAATTGGAACAAGCGGGATCAACACAGACGGGATTGGAACAGACGGGATCTGAACAGACGGGATTAGAACAGACGGGACCAGAACAGGCAGATGGGACCAGAATAGGCAAGGACGTCGTTCATGCCTAGGTCTGTGGCTGAGGTAAGAGTGAATTAAAAAGTGGGCAAATTAGAGCCCATATTTTTACTGGTCGGAAATGATTGACTTTGTCTGTACTTTGGCTCCACATTTTGATAGATGCTTTTTTAATGTCAGAAAAATCGAAAAAGGTTCTTCACCTTTGTTTGTAGCATGTAATCCTACACAAAGGACCGATAGCAAACCTTATAAATACACTGGAGAAATTAGCAAGAAGTTTATTCTGAAGTCTAAATACACATCTATCGCATGAACCAGCAAAATAAATAAATATCAATCATTCTTTAAACACGCCACATCCCACGATATCTACGACGCAGAGTGTGTCGATGGACTGACATCGACAATTAGCCATACGTGTTGACTCTGAGTCAACAAATGAACCACCAATCGATATGCGCCAATAAGCATATGCAAATTACGTCCTGTTGTGTGCGCTCCAGCTCGTGTGACTGTTGACATATGCGCGGCTGTGCACTCACTCCATTGTCCCGCCTCTGCTTCGGCACCCCGTGTTTGCCTCGTGTCACCTCTTGTTGGCTCAGCCAGCTCAGTGACGTCACTTCCCACGCCCAATCACAGCGCGCCGGATCAACACGCTCCCACGCCGATAGCACTAATCCTGTACTACAGTCCCGAGGAAGGCTCCCTAGTCCCCCATCCATCCCGCCCACATCAACGAACGCAGCCTGAGGGGATTGCCATGCCAAACTCCAGCCCTGTGCTCTCCACAGAGGGACACCACACACCAACCAGTAGCATCAACCGCAGAACCCCGTGCCCAACCGCGAAAGGAGGCGTCAGTCGGCCCAGCTTCGGAGCGTCACCCGGGAGCTCCCAGATACGCCGGTACGCCAGGGAGACGAGCCAAGGCCCCTGACCCAGCATGACGTTACAGCCCGAGGACGTAACGTCACGGCTCGCCACAGAGGATGTGGATGAGACATGGGAACAGCCACCGGAAGACTGGCCGGAAGGGGTGACCTGTGTCGCACAGGAGCAACGTCCGGTCGGAAGTCACAGATCAACCATCACTCCATCATCCCCCACTCACATCCCAACCCCTACCCTGGTCGCTGCCCTCAGCCCGCATAGAAACGACCCACTTGGTGTTGCGCTGCAGAGGACCCTGCTACTGCGTCTGGCGTCATGATCAGTAACCAACAAGTTTAGAGACGATTTCATCTCAAGGACAGCTTTGCATGTTTACAACTGTTTTTACTGTTCGCATGTTCGCATAAAAATAATGGCGGAAATATTTGATGAGAATACCTTCAAACGAACTATCCGATAAGTGATAGCTGGCTTATCAGGTCGGTTACGAACCGTTTTCCGGTTGCTACACAACTACATTCTTACGCCGCGAAGTGGTCCAGCTTCGTAGCGAGACGGGTAAAAACCACAGATCATTAATGAGCTATTTTTGTATATTCCCTCTGTTCAATGATACAGCTTATTAGAGAAAGACAGATAAGGCATTGTCAATTCCGTGCGTGACAAGTGTCGAATGTCCAGAACGACCGAGTGACTTTCATTTTCTTGTTTCGCTGGTCATCCATCCCAATGTCGGCACAGAATGACCAATTCGGTGGCTAGTGTGGAAGTAATATCCGGGTATTGATCGCTCGCCAGTTTCGGTAGTCTGGGTCGTCAGCGGAATCAGTGTCCACAGATCTGACCCGGATACCACCCGTCTTACCCGTCCTGACCCGAACTCTGTCCCTCCCTACCTGTCCTCATCGTCAGCCAGAGGTCCTGTCGCTCCTCCGTCCTACCCGTCCCCCGAGCCGGCCTCCGCCCCTCCCTACCTGTCCCCACCGTCAGCCAGAGGTCCTGTCGCTCCGGCATTCAATGTGGCCGAACTACGACCGGCATTACCCGACTTTGGCGTCACTTAGTCCAGGATCAGGTCCAGCGAGGATTGAGCTGGCCTCTGTGAAATGTTGGTGGTAGGCGTTTTCAGCCTTCTACGTTGTCATCCGGAGCCCAGCCCGTCAGCAGAAGCTTTGATCAGCTGAACGGGAAGAGTGGTTGGTATGCGCCAGAGTCTGTGCCACCCCCTCGTGGAAAGGCACCGCGGGTACGCGAAATTCAGCGAAGACATCGGAATCCTTGACCCGCCGAACCTGACAGTGTTGCGACGCGACAAGCATCGGGTGTATAATTATCAGCCAACATCGCATGTTGCCCTACCAGCTTTTTCTAAAAAGCTTCACCATGTACTTGAAAATTCCCTTCAGAATCGAGCTGGGTTACTTCCAGCTCGGGTGAAAGAACATGTTTACTGTTAACCCGTTTACGAAACGACGTTTTACTGAAAACACACAACACGGCTACTACGTTTTGTTCCAATACGTTAAAATCTCACTGAGACTTTGGTTCAACTAGACTGACATTTCGCCAGCAGGTCAAAGAACACATTCATGATATTTCAAACGCGGTAGAAAGGCAAGGATCACGATGTGACATAATCTTTCCAACCTTGTTACGTCATTAAGGACAAGGGAAGTAAAATGCCGTGAAACGCGGTCATGATGGAAAGTAGATCATTTCACCCCAAGATGCAAGACTGGACTGCTACTCATATTGCTCACTCCAACGATCATAAAGCCCCACACAAAAAAATAAATAAGCACTTCGGAATTGATTAACTTGGATGTTTGGTAAGTACCAATGCAAGTTTATGATGTAAGCTCTCACACAGGTTCATTATCAAAATTACGCATACGAGCATGGGCGTGGCCACCGGGGGGGGGGGGGGGACGGGAGGGACGCGTCCTCAACAACATTTTCGGACTTTAACATTACGCCTATGGGCGTTGTATGGAAAGAATCGCCTTGACAAATGCCTCCGTCCCCCCAACTCTCGGAGGACGGCGACGCCCTCCATACGAGTGCTGAGTACGTACTATGAATCTGTTGTTCTGACAAATTAAAGCGCATGCATAGCCAAAGGAAAAGCTCGAATTTTGGTGAAGGTGATTTGGAAGTTTCGTTTAACGTTTTTTTTTTATTACCACACCCATGCCACAGCAAATAAATGTATACGGCGGATAATGCACCAGAAAGAAGCGACGCTCTGCTGATTTGGTAAATAGTCGGTACTGCTATGAATCAGAACCAACCCATTGCAGGGCATTTCACGGACCATGTTGACATTGAGAGGGATCATTTTTGGTGTGTTTACCCTCGCAAAAACGTGTCATTGATAATTAAGTGCTCGTTAATGTGTCCTATCTCGGCGATGCCGATGATTTACGATGAAATGTAAATTTGTCGCAAGGTTGCCAGACTTGTCACTAGCGATTTATGACATCATCCAGATACAATCAATCCCACCGTTGCTCAGCTGAAAATGAAATTAGCATGAAGTATGTGAAATGAAATCACTAGCACTGCGTTAATGATCTACACATTTTTTAAGTCAAATTAGGCAATCGTGCACGTTTTTTTCAGCAATAGTGCTGTCAATTTCGTCAAGATAGCGAAGTGCACGATTTTTTCGGCGTGGAGAAATCCTGTTTCAGCAATGAGCAATAGTGCAGCCAATGTCAGGGGACGATCGTTAAGTTTAGAAGTTCTTCTCAATCTCAATCTTCGGCGAAATCACTTACTTCCGGCAAAGCGAAAAAATGGGCAGTTTGTCTTGAGGAAATACCGCATTGAGCTCGAATAAGGATATTGAGCCCTATTTCTCCTCCACCTGATCGTAGCACGTTGACCGTGAGATCCAGAGGCCGGTTTTCAGTTCGATTATATGAGTGGTGTGTGATTTTCGAGGGTGAACGGTCACGTTCACCACGGCCATCAGTTGTCGATACAAAAGCGACCTCGTAGTCAAAGAGATACAAATTGAAAAGAAACCTCTGAATAAGAAAAATAAGAAAACACACTATGGCAACATTGACAACAATCTTGAGGACTGAACCAAACGTATGTGCATAATGTGTTAGTCCAACAGATTTTGTCGACCGTCAGGTTATATGTGGCATGAACAAGCTGTTTGAGGGCTGGCACGGCAGCACACTCCTGGCATTGCGGTGTCGCCGTGTCGCTGCAGTCCATGACTGGGACCAAGTATCAGTCAAGGGTGCCTGATGTACTCTCTTTCCAAAATATGGGAACGAAGACATTCTGAACTCGACTCATTTCATGCGACGCGTAACGTTGATATCCAAAAAGTTAAAGGGGACGCAATCTTGTTTCCTGTGTATGGGACAGTGGTGGCGGAAGGAGAGGGGAAGGAGGGGCAACTGTTTCTCCACTCAAAAAGTTGGGGAAGAAAACATGTTTTTGCCCCTTCACAAGCCTTTGAGAAATACTTTGTTGGCCAATAAAATGTGTTAAGTGTTAGTTAATAGTCTGGTGCATTTTTGGCCAGTATAAGTGGCCCTCCACGGCGGTGGAGTAGGGAATCTCAGGTCCAAGGCGTAACCCTTTGAGACTGTTTTACAACTCCATTGGAAAATACAATCCACCGCTACTGGTTGGGGGTGAATAAACCTCACAAAACAACATCAAATTGTATCTCGAATTCGGATGAACATTGATGAACATTAAATAGTTTGCACTCCGCCCACGAGTCCTTCCATATGCCGAATACCATGTGCACTCCCGCCGAATTCGAATGCACTCTGTTCAAATATGGCCGCATTAATATCAATCACAAGAAACGTTTCCAAATATTAATGCACTATTCCGTGTTGCCGAAATTGACCGCACTAGTACTAAAATATGTGCACTTTTCTATAATAGACCGTAAAATGGTGTTGAGTTGCTATCATATTTACCATTTATTTGAGTGTGAAAATGAAAGGATCCCTCATACACGTAAGATACCCTTTTAACATCCAGAGATACATTTGTATGTAGCATATATTTGGAGATATATTTTACCTATTAACCGATATTAAGTCTTAGTTAATCATATCTATCTTTTATCCAAAATATAGTTTCCCCGGAAACTACCACCGATATGGGACAATATCTAATAATAGCTTAAGCATGTAAGCTTAATCCGCCATATATATTTATATACAATTTAGAAGCATATTGTTGTGTTCAATGCTTTCTCTTCGATGTTTCGGCAATAGGCACGTTGGATAGTTTGATGATGTTGACAGGTATTTGTATTGCAGTTGTGACAAATATCAAACACAAAGGAAACGAGTCCATCGGTGTGTTTGTTCCTTTGTGATTGACAGGTATGTCATGAATCGAAACATGCTTCGATATTTATGGCTTCTCAGAGTATCACATAAGCAAATGTATTAAGGAGGAACATTATAATGATTCCTCTGACATTTATGGCTTAGCAAAGTATCACATTAGCGAAAGTAGCAAGGAGGAAAATTATTATGATTCCTCCGAGAATGAATCAGGAATGCTGCACGGTTGCATGAGAAACAGTGTGTTACACTATCCCAAAACTGCTGCGAACTCTTATTGGACAAGGATAACAATACTAGTCCACAACAAAAAGAGTACGTATGGATGCCAGGTTTGTTATTTAGTAAATGTCATGCTTGATACTGATTTTGATCGAAATCACACTCTTCAACAAAGACATGGTGCCCGACTCGACCTCCAGCAAACGAGTCGCTGACTCAGCGACTCAGCAACCTTGCCGTCAGGGACAGGGAAGACGTTGAAAAGGGAATACCGCAGGAAAACCGCGACACGGAGGACCGCTATAGCAACAGAACGGGCCGATGCAGGCACGAAAGAAAACGAGACGATGTGACACGAAACAGGACTTAACGGAGCCACCCCTGATCACTGGCGGATCCAGCCGGCCTTTTTGGGGGAGGCCACCGGCCAACCAGTTTGGACCTCACCTACCCGAGACACGACAGCTACCTGGGGGGGAGGGGGGGGGTGCTCGCGAATTTAAAACTCAACTATTTTCATGTACAACGCCCATAGGCGTAATTGTAATGCCCATTTTGATGGAAATATTCGTTTCCGATCTCCAATAGGACATGCAAGGTGGATACATTTCGGCGTGAGCAGCCCACACGGGTAGAAACTTGTCGGAATGCACTCTTTCACCTTCAGGTATTTTTGTTTTTGGGGGGCCAAAGGATATGTTGGCCCACCTTCTGAGCCTTTGGGGGGGGATGGCCGAATTCCCCCCCCCCCCCCTGGATACCCCACTGGAAGCAATTTCGAGATGATTTTTTGATGAGTTTTCGAACGTTTTTATTTCTCTACGTCCTAAAGGAGCCGAGATACTAGGAGGTGTTCAACCCCTCCCCTCCCCCTCTCCAGCCAGTCGTGAAAAATCGCTGAGTACCATTGGGGCGCGGGTTAAATTTATGGCAACACTTTTGGTTTACTTAATATTCGTACACAATTGTCCTGTTGCTCGTTGATTTGTGTTTTTTGTCAAATGAGACCAAACCTGTCAAATGAAACACACGTATTTTTACTGCACTATTCGTTGGGAATAAGCTAACTAAAATATTGTATTTTCCCTCCTAAAGTTCCGAAAAACAACCCCCCCTGAAACGGTCAGCGATTGGTCGAGATGACCTCAGCGACGGAATCGTATCGTAGCAGTATGGAAACAGCGGCGTCGGTAAATGGCTGCTTCTAAGAGAAGTCTTCCAATTTTTCCATTTTAATGAGCTGTCCTCAGCCTTTACAACACTTCATCACCACTAAACACAAGACCCTATAAACCATACATCTGAAGGACATGTTATTTAGCTGCGTGGCGTCCCTTGCATGGGAGACAAAAAAAGCGTCACGTGGAAGCAGGTAGTTTAATCCAAGTGGAACTCTGGTGGATCCGGCAGCTATATGCAGGGCAGTTTATTTTTAAACATTTTGATTGATTTCGGAACGTTTTTCTTACTGTATCTGTAGTGAAGGACATGTAAAGAATGTTTTGTTTTCATTCCAGTTTTCATTTCTTTCGCTGCCAGTTTGTAATTAGTTATACATAAGAAAGGGAATGTAAGTGTTTTTCAACTTTGTTTCAACCAGCAGTGTTTTTGAACACAAGGGGAGACATATTATTTACTATTTAATTTACAATTAAATAGTAAATTTAAGATTTTGCTAAGTGATGTCTCCATCCACCTGAAAATGCTACGTACGTTAGTTTTAAGCACCACGCATAATCGTCTCCTTGGATAGTAACATTTATAGTAGTACAGGGTGATCGTAAATGAATGATACAAAAATAAACAAGGCTCGTGCACGGGTACATTATATTTATTTGTCGGCACGTGCCTTGCAATATAGTTATTGGTTGGACATTTTACCTTTTTACCATTTCGAGCAATTTAGTGCGACCAGTTGTTCCCAATGAGCAATGTACTAAGATGACTTTTCCTAACAATGTGATTTTTAACATTCAAATTAAGATTGCAAATGGCTGAGGACGATTTTTTAAAGGGACTGGATGAGCAAAACAGAATAAACTAGGTCTATCACACATCAAATTTCAAAAAGGTGGGAATGTCCCTATAAAGGGACATTGCCACATTTGGCGGTAATGTCAAAAACAGCGAAGATCAACGTGACAAATTTTGTATCACTGATGGTAAGGCTCAAACTTTCAACCACATCGCCTAACATAAGATATTAGGATATGTATTTGACTCACCTCCAACTCTTAAAGGAACAGCGTGATTATGATCCGCCTTATTTCGGCATGATGGCCGCCACCGCAAATATTACATCGAATTTGGCACGCATCATTGCATCGAATTTGGCGCGATTCCAATCTTTTGAGAGTCGGTTAGGTTAGGAAAAGTATCGACAGTTTTACTCAAACTTGTGCGAAAAACTAATATTTCAATGAAGACTGCAGACGATTGAGGGCAAAGTTTTTGAAACGGTCTGGACTGGTTTAAAAGGGGAAACTGGCTATATCACATAGCAAATTTTGTATTTTAGGGGACAATGTCCCTTTAAACGGCAACTGCAAGTAGGTATGTATGTGATTCAACAGGTCATCCCACCTTCCTCAAAACTTAATATGTGATAGAACCAGTTTTTCATGTTTAGCCAGTCCAAATTGAGCAATCTAGTTGAGCAACCAAGTTGAGCAATCTAAGTAACTTTAACCAGTCCAGTTTGATTTGAAAAAAATCGCCCACGTCCTTGCAATTTTTATTTGAATAATATTTTTCACAAAATTCGTGCGTAGTTAGGAAACGTACCGCCAGTACTTACGTACCTAAATACGGAAAATGCACAGTTAACGACAAACTCGAAATGCAGATACGAAAAAAAAACTTCACATGAAGATTACAAACGATTGAGGACGATTTTTTATTTTGTAAATAGGATGGACTGCTAGAATAAGAGAAACTAACCGGCATATCAAAGTTCAGCCCTTAGGTGGGAAAGACCGAGGTATTTACCCAAAATCAACCAAGAACTCGTTGAAATGCCTATGTGCTTGGCCAAAGCCCTCGGATGCTTCTAAGCGTTGTTGCTAAGTGATAACTTGGGGTAACCCCGTCTCGTGTAGAGCTCGGCCAGGCGCCGTCCCTTCATTTTCCGAATCAAGTCCCGCGGCAGAAAATCGTGCCTCAAGTCACTCCTGGGTCATTTCACGTCAAGTCGCACAAAAGTGGCTGTTTTGAACCCGACCCCCTTCGATTTCAACGCAATTTGGCACACTTATATGATGCTGGTGACATAAAGTCTCACACTAATTTTTAGCCCTCCCTGACCTCTAAGGTCAGAGCAAGAGGTCATCTTAGATCACAGGATTTCGACGACATGCAATCATTCAAATGTGTGCATATCATTATATAATTGCCTTAGGGAGATTATTTTGACGCCATTTGATACACACTTTAAAATTTAATATATTCCGTCTTCTAAAATGCATATGACCTCAATTCGATCTTTGACCTAATAAGGTCAAAGTGTAAAGTTTGAGCTTTCTGCATGTTTGCCCATCTGTAATTTTGCGAAACATTCACAGAATTATGACTACATAATTAGTTCAACGGTTGTGAAAGGAAAATGGCATTTGATACACAATTTTAAATTTAATATATTCCGTCTTCTAAAATGCATGTGACCTCAATTTTATATTTGACCTAATAAGGTCAAAGTGTAGAGTTTGAGCTTTCTGCATGTTTGCCCACCTGTAATTTTGCGAAACATTCACATAATCATGGTCAAATCATTATTTCAAAGTTTGTGAAAATAAAAAGTCGGAGCATGTTACACTTTTCAGAAATCAGCATTTGAACATCACCATGCGGACGTGTGCGAATATGCAGTCAGAGGTGTCTACAAGTTTTATATCTCGGATTTTGTATATTGTTAACCTAAGGTCAGGTCACTTTCTTGACCTGCCCATTATAAGTCAATGGGGGAACATTCAAATGATCCATATTTGAAAGACATGAATCGGATTAGTCTCATTTCTTCAGGATCATCGTATCATTTAGAAATTTATTTTTTAAGGTCACAATATAAACGTTGCGTCTAGACGAGAGAAACATGATGGTGTCGAAATAAATGCTCTATCTTCAACAGTAAAAAAGTCATTTGCGAACAAACATTCTCCTTGAAATATATTTGATATGACACAAAATGACTTCTAGTGACCTCAATTTTGACCTAACCTAAAAATGGCCTGTGTAGTTTCTGTAGTCCTCATCACGCCCTATCTAACGCCATTTACCGCTTGTAGATACGTTACATAGTTTTCAAGATCTCTGGGGAGGGGGGGGAGATTTCCCCCCGAGGGTTAATATTCCATTGGGTGGCGAGGGTTAATATTCCATTATGCCTCTATATTCTGTGATACCTACTGAACATTCTATTTTTCAGATTTTTCTGTTAGCATAATGGCTCAGCCAGGCTGGAAGAAGACAAAGAGAAAGCGTCTTTCTTCTCTAGTTTCACTACCTTCAGAGTTTGCTTCTTTAGATTTTCATCAAGGTGAGTAACATCCTCATTAGTTTGTTTAGCTGTGAAAGAAATAAGATGTCCTTGCCACCATAAAATCACTGGGATGCCCTGAATCCTGATGACTACCACCCCTTTCTGACCTTCTCGCCATTGTAGGGTGGTGGTGGTTAATACCCCCTGTTTTTTTTTAATAACTCGCGTAAAAGCGTCGGATCGCGCCGAAACTTTCGGTACCCTATTATTTATACATTTTACACTTAACTTACAAATTTTGAAACCGTGACCACGATGACCCGTGACCTGTGACATTTTTATCAAGGTCATGTCAAGTGTAAATGGTGTTCCGTGACATATTGTTGCCTATAACTTGCTCACTTCATGATTTTTTTATGTTCAGGAGTATACAAACAGGTGTTACCATGTGACCTCCATGGCTCCTGATCAGGTCACGACCCCCCCTCCCAAAGGTCATCCAAGGTCACTGACCTCTGATGACCTCAGGTGACTTTTTTGATTTCTAGAGATGGCTATGGTGTCTTTATGTGCTGATGTCGAATTTCACATTCATTTTACACAAATATGGGTTTAAATGAGGTCATGACGTGGGTTAGGTCAAGCGAGGTCACTGACCTCAGATGACCTAAGTTGACTTTTGACCTATGACTAGGAATATAGGTCAACTGAGACCTGAAATGCATCAAAACGCATTCTACGGACCAAAAGAAACGTCTTGGTCTTCAGAGCGAGGCTCTAGCTTGATTAGAAGTCGTTCTATCAGCAAAAATGGAATTAAGTGATTTCAGGTCATTGACCTGACCTCAGAGGTCACCAAATGACCCAGGACCTTAAGATCGGGTACCATCGGCTTCATCTCGTCACAAGCAACACGCTCATCTTTATCGCTAAGCTCAATTAATAGGGACGCATCGGGAGGGGTTGCATCCCCCCCCCCCCTCCTACACGGAGACGCAGCAGTTTTGTCCTACACAGGCGAGGGTTA
>JARFNZ010001141.1:0-24543 GCA_031763405.1 Balanus nubilus
CTTCCGGCTCCACACGGCTGCATAGTTGTGTAGCGGCACGGATTCTTGTTCGCGGAGGTGTGAACTTTTCCCTCCAGGATGACCCCAATGCAGTCCAATTTGTGCCAATACATGGGCAGCTCGACTAAGCGAATCGACTCGACATTTGGGTGCTGGTCGGCGGCACCTCGACTCAGCAGTTCGACGCTGAGTTCGGCCGCCTCGACTCGCTGTCCTGATGCTTACTTACGGACCACTCAGAAGAGAACTCAGAGTTGAACGGGGGGACGGGGCGAGGAGGCTGGTCTTTATGCCCGTCGTGTCAACAAGCGGGCCGTTTTCTCGTCACTGTATGCGAGTTGTGACGACTTGCGACGTTCGACAGCGTCGGGCCGTTCTGCGAGGCTGGGTCCTGCAGGCAAACAGGTCATCTCCGTGTCCTCGAAGCCGAACGAGCAGGCCGTCTCGATACAAAACGGGACCAAATAGAACCATCGCCTCTTCGTGAGCGTCTGCGCGAGCCCGTCCTGTTTACACTCGAGCTAATCCCTGGTCTTGCCACTTCACTATTATGTCTGAAGTTGGGCAATATCCCCTGTGCAACGACCGGGCCCGGCAGTAAATCTCGCTTGTTTTGATTTGGTCGCGCGGCGACGCCGGCCGCTCCGGTCTCAGTTTCGGTCTCTTAACTGGTCCCCCGGCTCCGCTTATCGTGAGCTGCGCGTCGTCCGCAGGTTGGGTGACTCGGAGTCCGGCCGAGTCAGAGTCGCGGTCGTGTAACGTGTTGACCGGCCGCCGAACGGGTCAGAAAATCGGGAGTTCCCGTCCGAAACCCGTCGGTGCGGCGGCGCGAAGGGAATACGTTTCGACTAACGGACGTCATGACGCATTTGCCACTTCCCTTCGCGAACGACACGAATAAAAGCGTTTGAAGGGCCCGTCAAACGGACGTTTCTCTGTTCTCCCCGACGGACGGGAAGTGCACCCCACGCGGCCGCTATGGCGCGTCAATTCGGCGAACATCACGGGGTAGCTCCCTTTTGGTGGCGTCCGGAGCGGGTGAGGGGCAGGATGATTCAGAAGGACCAGCGATGGCTGGCCGGCCGGCCGCGCCGACGCCGCTTCCTGCGAGTTTCCGCCGCGCGGCCGGCCCGTCTGCCGGCCCCTGCTCCACCTTTGTGCGCCACCGACCTGCGCTTGATTTATCTGCCTCGTTATTGCTCACCGTTGCATTATCTCGACTGGCGCGCCGCGTGGCGACGGTCGAGCGGTGAGGGGAGCGACGGCCTGGTTCGCCCGCAGGCCGCGCCGCGGCGCCACCTGCACCCGAAAAACTTTCCGGCTGGCGCGTTCATCATGGCGCCGGGCGGGCCGGTGGATCGCGGCGGTCACGAGCAGATTTATCGTGTTGTTCCTGCTTGCCGCCGGAGATTAGTGGTCGGATACGAGCCGACCAGGTCGGCCTGCGGGCGGCCCGAGCGAGCCACGCGAGGCCATAGAGCAGCAGCGGCTCCGCGGCAAGGCGCCCCGCGCCGGCCCGGTTAAGCGGGTGATTTATCTGCTCGGAGGCGGCGTCGCGCTGTTTACCGTCCAACTGGGGCCAGCCAATCGCCGATATGGCCGCCGCTCAGGTAGAAAGGCCGGCCAGGCGCAGCACTGATGCGATTAGCGTCTGGCAGCGGCGGCGGGGGCGGGGCGGGGCGGCTGGCGCCGAGCTGCCGCCCTGTCCAAGGTAAACGCTGGGGGCATTGATCGGGCCTGCCCGGTCAGGTGTGAGTGGCATGCGGTGCGGTCGGTGATGAGGTAGTGCCGTGTCGGCAGGATGTCGGTGGCCTCCCTCGGGAGACCGGCCGGGGAAGGAGAGGGGAGGGGAGACCAGGTGGAGACGAGAGAGCTGAGCTCCGCACCGCGCTCAGCCGGGCTCCGCACTGCGCTTAGCCGGGCTCCGCACCGCGCTCAGTCGGCGTCCACCGGGAATAGGCCTGTTTACATATAATTAAAGACAATGCAGAACGATTATTTGAAGTATGCTGAAGGGATTTATTATTTTATTTGGTGGTTCTTCGCCTGTGTGGAATTTGTGAACTCGAATGAAAAGGTTACACACTAGAGTCATGACAGGGTTGCTGTTCTGTGCCGAAAGAAAACTGAAGGTAATTGCCTGCTCTTTTGCGGTAAATCAATTTGCAGGCGGTAAAGTTTGCCAGAAGTTGGATTCCGCGAAGCAGAAATGCAGGTAACCTGACTCTCTGACTCCATTAAGCATTAGCACATCCGACATGACTTATTCCACATCAGCTCGTGAATACTAATGCTAACGGGCCGCTTGGGATTTGCCCAAATTAATTTATTCTTGCCTGGCGTGGTTCCTTCGATGTTTCACTCCTTTTTCCCAAGAAGTTCCACAAGAGCCGGAATGTGCTGCCTCCTCTGAATAATATACTATCCCTGCCATCCCTCCTACATGGCATGGCATTGCGTGGGAACGCTTTAATGTTCTCACTTTATCAGATGAATCCCGCGGGCCCTGTCGTCTCTCGTCGAGATCGTTTGTATCTGGCGACATTTTACAGGCCAGCAACTTTAATTTACATCGTCACCGCTTTTACACGGGCTGTTTTGATCAATGGCTCCCGAGAGAGACGCCGACCGATATTACCGAGCTGACAATTTGTCCAGTTATCATCAGCACTGATAGAGAAATCATAAATCGCGCTGATGTTTTAAGTGCTCCGCCGCACAATCCTACCGTTCTCTGGTGGCGGCCGCTGGAGGCGCTGCAGTCGGCGAGGCGCCGCCATGCGTGTCGCCGGATTTCATTAGGAGAGTAGTGAGTCGAGTAGTGCTGTCAGCGGCGGCACCTGGCTGATCGGCTGTGACCGCAGCCACCGCTCCAATCGACCCGCCCCGGATCCGGCTGCTAGATGCTGCCAAATGCCTCCGAACGCGGCCGAACGAGCTGTCACCTGTCCCTCACAATCTTTTCTGTGACTTCCGGCGCTGAATTCAGCTGCGTTCTGCTGGACGATCCGTTGGCTTCTAGTGGAACTGGACATGCTTCCCTGACAGAACTGCCTGGGACCGTTCGCGATCCCCTGATTGGACTGCGGCTCCTTTTGTTGAACCGTTCAACCTGAGGCCGTTTCCCGCGGAGAATAATGAGCGGCCATTCGGCTGACAAAGAACAGGATTGTTTCCAATTGGAGCTCTCAGGTGCCAACCAGAGAACCACTGCCGAAACCAATCAAACTGGGGCGAATCTCTGTTCCGAATGCGCACACGTCACTCAGCGTCGATTTAATTTCGAAAGAGGAATAGTACCGCTCTGCCTCGGCGGATGAATTGGTTGAGTCAGCAGTAAGGTGAGTTTATTTGATCAAAATTCACATCCTCTCATGTTTTTTTTATTATTCCGCAGTGTCAATTAGCACAGTCCCACACAAACAACTTCCCGATTAAATGCCATTATCAATTTGATCCACACATTCACATTTCCTTTAAACATAAGTAAATTGTCCGTCATATGCAATACCCCTGGAAACCCAAACCAAGAGAAAATCCTTCCTTTCATATTCCGTTTCTCCCTTTTCAGCGCCACGTGCCGACACCTTCCCGATGGAGTGCCGACTGAAATACGGCACACCTTTAACCAATCTGAGCTGTAGTATCGTCCCCGAGGGAGCCGAACCCCTCGCCGCCGCCGCGCCACCGCCGCACCGACGCCGCAGCTGTCACACCGTATTGGGAGCTGGGCTTTTCTCCCGCCCCCTCCCCACGCCGGCTAGCAGTAAGCCCCGGAGTGTGAATCAGCTAAGCACGGCGACTGGCGACCAATATGCGTTATTGGCCGGCCCGTGGACACCGATGCGTCAGTCAGACGCGCGCCAAAGTTTGCCTCGCGCGCTCCGGATGTGTGTGGTGCGTGTGTGGACGCATTACCTGATGGACTATCGGCGGGTGGGGTGGGAGGGGTGGGGAGGATTCGGATCAGCCACTACTGGGCTAAATCGCGCGACCAACAGAGAGCGCGCGACACACACACACAGAACTCGGGCCATCCATAAGAGCGCGCGTCACCGTCGCCCCTGTTTATTTGAATAATTTCCGCGCACAGCCTGCCGCCGTAATTGGCTCTGTGTGGCGAGTGGCGAGGGGAGGCGGTGAAAATGTCCCCAGTTCGCACCTCAGCCGGGACCGCTCCGGTGTTTTATGCCGCTGTCAGGCACCTCCTGTGTGCGGGGCTGGAGGGTGGAGCTGCGACAGCCCGGTGGTCGGAACACAGCTGTGATTTGGCGACAGATGGCCCCCGTCCATCCCTCCCTGACCGGCCGCGACGCCATTCAGATTTTCAAACGGGCATTAGGAAATTAAATGCGGGGTTAGCGGCGATATTGCGAGGTGGCGGAAATGAAACCACTAGCGCACGGTGGAGAGAACGTCTTTGTTTTATTGGACATATTTTAATGCGGACGGCGGCCCGATCGGTTCGGCGAACGGCCCCGATCTAGGCGAGATTAAAAGTCGGGTCGGCCCGCTCCCAGGATGTCCCCGGCCCAGTTCTGCCCGTGTAGACATGTTCGGCGGAAATTTGAAATCGCACCAGTTGTAATACGGTGACATTGCCGCCGAAATTTCGTCGAATTCATACGTCAGAATGTAAAACTTGGTGCTATGCTGGAAATTGTTATGGCAACGTGTCCCAGCGACTGTCACCAGTGTGCGGTCGCTGGCAGATTCCGCTCAGCCACTCGACTGGAAACTGTGCTCAGCTTGCAAAACGAGAAGATGGTGCTTCATATATGAGCACCTGAGTTCTTTGATGTTGCGTGGCGCGCTGCTGTCGCGGCGGTTGAACTCCTTTCAGCCTTTCAGTTCGGCGAGCGATCAATCACCTGAGTCGAGTCCTCGACGAAAGCAGATTTGGGCGCAGAACAATGCGGCGATAAGCCACTTACCATGCCGCGAACGGTTTTTCGTCTATTCAGCGGCGACGACTAATGGCATTTTGAGCAGGCCGCTCACAGATGCCAACTGCTCAATGATTCAGTGTGTGTTTAAATACTCAGACAGGCGGGTTCGGGACCCAATAAGGGACTGGCGATCATCAGAATTGGTCGCCGCACTGCTCTCACTCGAGAAGGAGTGATCTCGACTGGTTGGCTCTACCATTCGATCTCATGCTGCTAGTGGGACGTTTCGTCTCCGGTTCCGCCTTCGGCCCGGACTCGGACCCGGCTAAAGCCCCGGCCCCGGCCCCGGCCCCAGCTCCAGTCCCGGCCCCGGCCCCGGCCCCAGCTCTACTTCCGGCCCCGGCCCCGACCCCAGCTCTAGTCCCGGCCCCGGCCCCGGCCCCAGCTCTAGTCCCGGCCCCGGCCCCGGCCCCGGCTCGGCCTGGCTCAGCACCCACCTGCAGCAATACCGGCAGCAAATTGGACAGAACCAGAGACGGATGGAGGCCGGGAATGTGACCTCGGTCGCCCGGTGCAGACCTGTGGCGTCCCGGTCAGGTGCCGTTATAGCTGCACGGACCGGCGCTCTTCTGAGCTATTCCAGTGAACAATGCAGAAACGAAAATTTCCTACAACTAGCGGGGAACATTTTATGTATTGTATTAGAGTACGTGTACTTATACAATACAGGGCAAGTGATCAAGTGTTCACGAGATCTTTTGATGGATGGGTTATCTATATTACGCATCCTTTGATAATTTGATTTGCATCTTTCCAAAAATTTGCACCTGATTTCGTTTATTCCGTCACCTGCGCCAGCTTTTCGTGGCGGCGTTCCGCGGAAACATTTTCTGGAAATTGACGACGGCGGGACAGACGCGCGAGGTGCGACGCTCTCGTGGCATATTGCCTCGTTAACCTCACGCCTCTGTGTGCCGTTATTGCCACCGATTAGTCAGCCTGTGCGGGCCGCATAATCAATGTCTCCGCAGCCAGGTGGGCGACGAAGGCGACGCAGGAGCGGCGAGGAACGGCGCGAGAGCGTGGAGTAGCAATTGACGGGGCAGCGACGATGCAGCGGCGGTGCTCTGTGCGGCGGCGGTGGTGAGGGGCCGCCAGGGTGCGAGCAGGGGGGAGAGGTGTGCAGCTTTCCGATTTATAGGCGCACAGGGAACGGCAGTCGACTTCGAACGGACTGGTGGGCTGCGGTTGCGGAGGAGATTTCTCAGTGAGGAAGTGAGGGATCTCCGGAGACTGAGAGGAGGTATTTCCAGTTTTGTTTTATAGTAGTGCCAGCGGTGCTGGGTAGTGCGCGGTGTACATGTATATTTGCAGATTTCCTGAATACGGACAGGACGTGTAGCAACAGTGGACTGGACTCAAATTAAGAACTGGTGAATTCACAATATGTTAATGAAGTATACAAATGGTAATGTACTTCTCTCATGTCAGAGGTAAAGCGGCAGTCTTAACGAAGTATTTCCATTATTTGGCACTGGGTTAATTTATGTTGTCAAATTGCCAGGTCTTCCTTAATGAAACTCTCCCAAGAATTGGTCCCGTCAGCGTATGTTTAACTCCTGCTTCTTTAGTGTGCTTCTCCACCTTTGTTTTGAAGCCGCCCGGCCACCAGAAGCACCGAAGTTAATTCCTGCACAGTCATGTGGCTAACGCAGTATTGTTTCCCGCTCAAGCTAATGTGACTTGTGTAATACTCCGTGACAAACGTGCGCCAAATGAAATGGCAACATAAACAGAGAAATAAAACTTCCGAGCGGGGAAACAAGTCGGCGAATAACAGACTGCAGCGACCGGAGGAAAATGCCGCGGTTGGAGAGGGATGCGTTAAATCCGCGGCGGCTCGTCCTGTCTCTCCGACCAGTCGCCGGCGCCGGCTGTGGCTGGCACGGGGACGGGGGTTCGAGTGTGACCGTGACACATGTTTGGCAGGATTCCGGTGGCGCTGGCCGGCGCGGCGCGCCACTGATCGCCTCATTTGTCGCCCGACTGCAGCCTGCAGCAGCTACCGACTCAAAGTTGGCCTGACAAAATCCAGCTCTGCCCGGAATGCGTCATTCATTTCCTGAATTGCCGTTGAGAAATTGCGCTGTGTCACAGCTAGGTGTCTGTTTAGCTTGCGCGCTGCGCGCCGGCGGCGGCGGCCGGAGCCAAACCAGACGGGTTTCCGCGGTTAGCTGATTAAAGGGCGTACCACTTGCAATAACAGGCGGCCGCAGCAGTGTCGAATGTGCCAGAAAAACCATATGACAAACACAGGTCATAACTCGCGCTTTATGAAAATCTGCGGGGCCACGTGCGACAAACAGTGTGTCAGCTCGCCGACTTGGATGCGTTACACGTCTTATAAACTTTGAGATAACACCGCTCTGTTTTTCTGATAGGACACCAACTGTCCAGAGTTCATCTGGCCGCTCTGTTGTGCAGACGAAAAACGGCCGAATTTCAGAACGCACGTTCTACGACGCGTTCCGCAAAATAACTGCAGCAAACAAGCTAGAATATAGAGTAACTGTTTTTTTATGAAATATAAGTGGCTCTTGCATTCCAGATACGAATGTTGGTTCCCATGAAAGCTAGCATGACTTGACCAGCATCACAGCAGGCGATGTGCGCCATTTGGGAGCCGCGTGACGAACGCCGCAGAAAAAGCGGCGTTCTCGGCGCGGGGGCATGTCTGTTTGTTGTGTTAGTCGCCGAGTTCTGAGTGCGGCGCCACCCCGCTTCTCAGTAGGAATGGGAGGCAGGTGGGAGTCTGATTACGCTGATTACGTGTGTTTCATCAGCCGAGCGTCTGGTGCCTCCAACAGGATTGTTTTCTCTGCGTGACTGTCTCGAATCATTATCTGTCGTTTGTCTCACCTTCCTCTCCCATGTTTGTTCCTTTTCGTGTAACACGGAGCAGTTGAGGCACCCTGAGCTCAAATTATCATCCTTTTATTCCTTTCCCCGTTTCTCATTCCTATGTGCCTTCCTTCCTCGTGATGTCCTACATATTGCTACAGACTATCCTTGTTTTCTTCAGATTTACCTCAGTTTGAGATCTGACCCTTGCCCCTCCGCGTCCAGATGTCTTATCAGCGTGCCGTCCATCGGGAATGTTTTGGTGACTAGCACTGAACAATGTTTGACGGCCATTGACAGTCCGACAGCGAGTCGGCTGTCGTCCTGTCGACATACCTCGTGGCCCCTCTTCTCCTGTTCCCTGTGTTCCCTCTGCACGGGGCTCCAGTCTGTTTATTTGTCCTCTCCGAAATCACTCCACCCTGATGAGACCCGGCTGCAACATGGGCCGTCCGTGCAGTTTTTGTGTGCTGTGCCGGTCTGCGAGGAACATGGGGTACCGCCGCCCCCCAAACATCACTTCCCTCCGGTATATTTGGACTGGCGACAGCTGAGTTTTACACCTTGCGTTGCGTTTTATGGTGTTTGGTGTGTTGTCAACATGCTCCATTCTGGTAAACGGCGTGACATTTTTACTTGTTTTGTGCGCTTGCTTAGTTGTGAGCACCGGTAAATGACTTTAGACACGTTTTTTAAAGAAATTGAATAGGGTTTTATACAACTAAGAACATGCGAATAAAAAAACTTATTGGGCTCAATGTATTAAATGTCATTTTCATATGTTTGTGAATGCATGAGGCTGTCATGCAAAACTATTTCACTTACCGATTTGCTTAACTTTTGAGCAATCAGAGTCTCAGTATTTCCGACGAAGTGTGTTATTTCAAAATTTGCCAAATTATGTGCTTATATAATAAATATCATTATCATTTCTGCAAGATCATGTAGTTGCCCCACTTAGCTAACTACATGAAGTAACGGAATACAACTGGTTTCTAAACATGGGGCTCTTTATTTATCATTAGACTTCAGCTTATATTTATTCTTCTTCACGGAAACTACATTGCTGGCTTTTCCGGCCCCGTTCCCAGATAAAGTCGTAGTAAGAAATCCAATCTCGGACTCCATGTTCACGTCGAAGACATTTAACTTTTGTTAGATCGGCTACCGTGAAAATGGACAACAGTGAGGTGTACCGAACACCCCCTGTTGACAACACGGATGTGAACAGGGACTTCTTGCCGGGTTCGAAGGTTGTGGAACTGACAAAGCCAGATTAGCTGTTAGTTAGCTTGTTCAATGGTACACGAAGGCCAGTCCCACAAACACTGCTGAAATAAGGCCTTAAAAAGCCGACGTGTCACGGTCGCTGGTGGTGCGATGTTGTGATGCGTTTCCCGCGACTGCCATTATTTCCCGCGTCCACCTCCACCACCTCCTAATGCCCTATAACCCCGCCTCCGCCTGCGTCTCCGCCTGCGCCTCCGCCTGCGCCTCCGCCTGTGCCTCTGCTCAGGACTAGTGGCCGGCCGTGCTCGCTCACATTGCCTTGAGGTCAATATTGCAGAAGACCGACTGGCATTATTTCACGCCGAGGTCAAATGACTCGCCGCCGCGGCCACAATGTGCGCCACCTACATGCACCTATTTATAATTGGATTCTCAGGCCAGGGGCGATCTAATGCCAGGGAGTTCACCCTCTGAGGAGTTTATTTTGCGCCCCCGGGGCCCACGGCCCCAAGGATACTGGGCCACTATGTAAACCGCACAGCCTGCCTGAGAACATCGAGTTTGTGGCACCGACAGGGACGTATTTAGGGGGGGGGGCATTGGGCCGTGGCTCCTCTCCCCCCCCCCCCCTTGGGCGCCGAAGTCGGCCTTCTGAGCATCGAGTGCGCCCTTATGAGCACCTAAGGCGCCCTCATACTAAGACGTTGCATGGAAAGAAACGACTTGAAATCTGTGGCATGAATTGGCGCATCGAACGGTACCCTTTTAATCAAATCTGTCCTGCCGTTTCGGCTTCATTGGCGAAAATGTTTGAACACACAAACACACACACACACACACACACACACACACTAAAACAGGACGGCGCTATTTCGACCGAGCGACCTCCCAGAACAAATATTCGACGCTGACGTCGCGCAGCGCTAACGGGCAGCACCGCCTTCAGCAGTCTCCGATTTGGGATGACTACGCTTATGATGCATAACCTAAGACTACAGACTACAATGATGGTTAGGTGTGCGCCGGATGCCATCGCGACACCATAAGTCGCGCTGAATTGATGGGATTGAAATGCAGCCTCCGACCTGTAGTTATCAGACTATCAGTTGATGACGCCACTCTCACATATCTATATCAGATGATGGCACTTCGTCCCACCTGTATTCATCAGGTGATGACACTCCGTTCCACACGACGCAATCACTTGATGTCGTCCTTACAACATGTCTTCATTAGTTAATGTCATTCTGCCCTACCTGTCTTAACGACTCTCCGTCCCACCTCTAATCAGTTGATGACATTTTGTCCCACCTGTCTGCACCAGTTGATGACGCTTCGTCCCACCTCTTGTCATCAGTTGATAGCACTTTGTCCCACCTGTCATCAGTTGATGACACTTCATTCCACCTGCCGTCATCAGTTGGTGGCACTCTGTTCCACCTGTCGTCGTCAGCGGCCCCGCTGGAGAGCTCCGGCCGCCTTTAATTGGGCTCAGTGCCGCTGCGGCCCGTCGCTGGGAGCCGCCATGACATCACGGCCGTTCGTCCGTCAGCTCCCGGAGAATTATGCCCCAATATATCGCCAATTGGAAACGGCGGAGGCAATTAGATGCACGCGGTCGGACTGAATTAAACGATGAGTTGTAAATGGGGTGTAATTTTTAAAAGGTGCACGTTTGGCTTTTATTACTGGCGGTGTAATTTTTCTTGGGCCAGGGACGTGCCGGGGTGGGTTATATGTAAACGGCTGCGCTGCGGGAGCTTGAGTGGGGCCCGGACGAGTTAGGAGCTGGCTCAACGTCGCCGGACTTACCGACGTACCCTTTATCGGGAGATCGGAGCGTGCCTTTCCCGGTTCACCCTGGAAAGAACGCCTGCTGATGAGTTATTCAGGAGAGGTGAGCTAGGTAACACCTTTTCCATGTCGCCGCGCCGGCCTATCTTTTACGGGGGAATTAATTGCAGGCGGAGGCAGACGCCGCATACGGGATGGCGGCATTAGAGGATTTCTACGGGGCGGCGAACGGCGGCCAGGCGGTCGAGTGTTTTTTATTGGCGGCGGTGCTGTCTGACGCATGTGACACGTCCAGTCGGCGGACGCAGCCGACTGAAGGCCGCGGACAAAGGCGACCCTCAGGCCTCTGCCGGTCATCGGATAGAAGACACAGACAGACAGAGGCCGAGAGGAGAGCGGTCTGGCATTATTGTGTCCCCTCGCCAGTCACCTCACCATGGCAGACTGGCCGGGGGTAGGAAGTATACCTGTTGTTCTCGCTGAGCTATGAGTCTATCATTCACTTATAAAGGCTCAGCAGCGTTGGATATTTTAAAGCTAACCATTTTCAGGATAGATATGGGTCATGTTTCGGTGCTCCAAGCTCTTGGTGGCTGAAGATCACTTGCCGTACCAGAGTGGACACCAACTCATATAACATTTACTTTCATTCATTACGGTTGACAGAAGAGTTGCTGCTTGTTTAAGGGAAAAGCACATCAAGTATTTTTCCGTGATGTTTGATGCATCTTATTTTAGTTTAACAGCGGTCCTAAACGTATTTAGTTCTCATAAAAGCAGAAAATTGTTCTATTTTTGTTTGATGTTTTATTTGTATTCAATCACGATATCACTTTTTTCACTTAGAGCAAATGAATCATACATAGAAAATATATGTAATATAAAATACATGAATTGTAAGCGCCGTGTATGCCGCTGCATTATTTTCGATGTCCGAGCCGCGCGGCAGGTAGCTCACCTGGCCTGGTATGCTGCGCCGCACGACCCAACTGTTCGGCGGCGCAGCCGGAATACGATAATCAGGCGGCAGCTCGCCGCCGTTTTCATGGGTAGTGAAATGGGCCCGGGATTTGTCCGAACTGCCGATTCCCATGGATATGGCTGTTATCTGAAAGCCATTATGGACTGAAAGGATTAGCACCTTGGTAGTAATGGCAGTGGTTATAGCAGCGCTCGCTCAGCCACCGTTTTACAGGAAACCCATCTCCCGTCGACCCGCGGACTCGCACCGCCTGTTTTCGTCTGCGGTCTCTGCTTTCCATCCGTCCAGGAAATTACGAAAATTCGTCCTTTCACCGTCTCCTTTTGAATTAATCAAGAGTTTGATTTCGTCGGGAATCGTGAATAGGCCCGGTGAGGTGGCTGAATTTCTGTCGCCCACCTTTTATTACCGAGCCGGGGAGACGCTGGCTGAGTGCCAGCGTCGGGCCTCCTCCAAAGGTGGAGGATGAGATGTCACCCCCACGTGGTCTCTTGTGATGATATATCCCACCTTTTCTGTGGGCCATCATAACTCAGTCAGCGCCCGCCGGCGGCAGGTCTGCTCCAGAGTGCTCGGCCAGCCGGCCGACCGGCCGCCTAGTCAATTTGCTCAAGAATCCTGCGTATTTTTGGCGGCGGGAGGGTACGGCGGCCGGGAGGATGCCTCACTCATTTCTCCAGTCTATGATTAATTGGCTGTATCCTGGCGATAAGGCACGCTATTTGTTCGATTATCCTCCGGCATTCCAGGCCTAATGCGCGGTTCGTCCCCTGTTTGCGCGGGAAGTACTCTCACCGTTATCATTATAAGAGCGGTTGCCATTTTTCATACGTGGCAAATGGCGGCTACCAGTCAGCCTCTCGGCGGGACGGCCCTGGGCTGGGGGAAGGGCTGAGGCCGGGCCCGTCTGCCGGGTCCGCCGGGCTGAGCTGGGCTGCTGTGCAGATAGCTGGGGAGAAATGGCTACCGGTTAGGTGGTAATACACCACTTCACCGTCTCGCTGTCTGCGAACGGCCAACACGCCGGCCAGCATATCGGGACCCGTTCATTACCCTGGCCGCCGGTTTTTAGACATGGTAATTTCCCGCGTGTCTGCACGGATGTGCCGCGCTTGCCTCGGGACGTTCGCGGCCGGCGGTACTCATGTGAGGTGTCCGAGTGCGATGCAGGGGCAGAGCCTGTGGTCAGAGACAGTGCGGCTGTGGTCAGCCAGGGGCGATGGCCGTACGTAGCTCGCCTCTGATTCGAGGAGGTCCTGGCCGCCACCAAATTTGTCGACGCTTCGAGTGATGGACGCCGATAAGGGCCAAATTGCAGCCGCGCTTATCGCTAATCAAACTCTAGTTAACCGACGAACAATAACAAATGTGCCGTCGGTCGGACCTGACTTCATTGGGACTTGAGCCGAAACGCTGATAACGGCAAATTGGACGCGATCGTATCGGTTGGAGTGACACCGCCCAACTAGGGGCGGCCCGCGGCGGCGCCGGCCAGGAGTCCGCCAGGAGTCCGCCAGGGGGCCGCCGTGTTCCCAATGCACCTCGCCCGGTCCCGCCGTGCCCCGCCTGGTCCCGCCCCGCGCCGCCCACCCCGCCCGCGCGGCGTCCGCCTGGGGGCCGTGAAGAATCGGCGCAGGTGGCCACATATGGTCCGCAGATCTCTGGCGGAGATGTGACTAATTGGAAAGTACCTCGCCTCCTGGGAAAACAGTGACAACATGAGGTAGAGTGGTATTGCATGTGGGCGTTTCCAACGTCCCTCAAAGGATGTCGATATTGTGAAAGAATATAATTATTTTACATCGACAATGGACATTCCTGAACTTTATCACCGGATCCATTTCCAACGCCGAAGGCGTATTGCCAAACATCCGTCCGGTGAACGGCTTTCTCGGTGGGTAGCGCATGTGCACTGCGCAGCGCCATCAAGACAGGTCACGTCGGCTCCTCCGTGCACTGCGCGTTGTCTGCTGTGCGGCGCGGCGGCGACTGGCCCTGCTATCCGCTGGCCAAGTGTCCACTGTGTGGCTGGCGACCGGTCGCAGCGCGCTGCCATTGTCTCTGCGCCAAATCACGCCGCTTCGCCGGCTGCTGACCTTTTGGCAAATGTTGGCCCATTACGCGAGTGTCGGGCCGGCGCGAATCTCGGTCTGCGCCCACCCGGCTTGTCACTGGTGTCACGTACTTCATAGAGAATCGGCCGCCACGATATTGGCTTTGACCTGAATGAAACACGGCCGAAATTGAACCTGGGCCCGATTTATTCAAACCGAGGACGTGTGGCTTATGTCTCGGGTTCGAACGATTTGTTCTCTCTCGGACGTCGCGGGGTGAAGAGAATGGCGGCGGCGGCGAGTGGCGTTGTCCGACGTATCTGCTTACAGGGGCGGATACTAGGGATGCTATCATGATCATGTCTCTGCCCTGAACAAAAGGCTCAAATTTGCCAAATTTCAGAGACAAGATATGCCTTTGAAGATCTTATCAATTTTGGTCATGTCGAATTCATTACATATTGGTTTCCAAACAAACGTAACTGATCGAAACCTGATGAATCTTTGCAGTGGCCTGTCCAATTTTAGGTTTTACCTCCTCCTCAAATCAACTTTGCTGACAGTTCTACCAGTGCCTACACATGGGGGGGGGGGGTCGAACCGAACCGGCGCGGCATGGCGGCGTGGCATGCCGTCGAGCCACCTTGTCTGCTGGTCCGGACCCCGGCGGCCGGCGGCGGCCGGTAGAGAGGCCCTAGCACCGGCTGCCGTCGCCCCGGCCATCCGGCCGAATTGCCGGTAATTGGCCGAGAATTTATTTGTCCTTGAGAGCGCGCCGTGCCGACAGGGGAGTGCGGCAATTGAATTCAAGTGAAAAATGGCTACGTGGCAGGTAGTGCGGTACGTGCCAGCCGCCGGATTAATTGGATAATGCGCCAGCTCAATGGTGCGACGGCGCGCGGCGGTGGCCAGCCCTACCCGCCTGCACATCTGTCGACGGGGCTGGCCAATAAACGACCAGACGTGTCAGCCGTGGACAGGACGGCACGCTGTTGGGCGAAGCACGAGGGGGCACCAACCGCCGCCGCCGCCGCCGCCGCCGCTGGTGTCCGCTGAAAAAATGCCGTCGGGCTGTCGTAAAACGGGCTCCGCGGGAGGCGTCTAGTCGGACCCTCGACGCCACGGGACGCCGCGAGTTAGGATGATCCGAAAGGCGTCCGAGTCAAGAGAGGCGATAGGGGGCATGGCGAAGCTCTTTTCCATGCCAAAACTGCCGGAAATCAGCGTTTCACGCTGTCGGTCCTAGAGCGCCCGGGTGAAAAGGAAAATGGCGAAACTCCAGGACATAGGAGCTTCTGTCTCTGAACTGCGAGCCTCACCTGGCGTAATGTGTACTTCCATCACTCGTTACTTCCGCGACACGAAAGTCGTTATTCACCAACTAACGACAGCCACTGGCGCCACGGTGTCGCCGCAGCGTCGCTCGGTGTCGCGAGGCCGCCGGAGAACGCGCCGCCGGGCAGTGCGCGTCGGCACGCTTTGATACCCTCCGGTGACGTGAGCACCGCGTCCGCCGCCGTACGGACGGACACGCGATGAAACAGGCCGCCGGTGGCAGCTCGCGTGTATGAGAGAGTCGCCGACCGACGCCAGGATACGCTCAAACGAGCCGCCCTCGCCGTCTTCGCCGCTGCTGCCGTTGCTGCGCCGCAGTCGTCGCAGTCGTCTCAGTTGTTGCGCTGCGCGTCAGAATCAGGTCGATGTTCATCAGTATGTCTCGACGCCGGCGTTTGAAGGCATCAGCATCAGTGACGGCCGCGTGGGCTAAGTAGTAGCCGCGTGGGCTAAGTAGTAGCCGTTGGTGACAGACGCGCCCGCGGCAGGTTACGCTGACGCATGTCTTCATAACACCTACGAGTTGATAGTTTGTGCATGTGCTACATATGATAAGCTGATCGAAGCACGCTAACCACCATTTTTGATCAAGCAAATTGAGTCCGCAAAGAACTTGACACATGTTTTCCTTTGAAGTTTGATAGTTGTCAATTAATTTTTGAAAAAGGGAAAGACCTATAGGTCCCATAGGTCCTATATATATGGTCCTATATCACCTATATAATATATTAGGACCTTTAAAGTGAGGTCTAAAAGGGCCTATGATTTATCACACAAGCGGCGATTTGTGACATCTTGTTACTAAGGGTAAAGGTAGATAACTTCATGAAAACCCGAGTTAGTGATTTGCTATTTTGCATATTTCTATAAACGCTTTGTCGCCGTCATCGCTCTATTTTGATGGCTTCAGGCCGTCAGGTCGTCATGTAGTTCGTTTCGGGGATTCCTTCCTTGGTCTGTTCTTGCAGGAGCTTAAACTAGTTTTCTTTGGATGTTTCACTTTTCGGAAGTAATTTGCTCTCTTTTTACGTTTACAGTTTAAGGGCGATAGCGATCTCCATAGTCATGCTGATGCAGGCCTCCAGGGAGGTGTCATTGATATCCGACATATTTGTGTCGTAAAATTTGCCAAATTATTGTTTTGAGTTCGGTTCCAAACTTTGTGAACACTAAATTCGTGGTGTCTGAATACAGTTTCAGCCATACTGAAACTGTGAGTAGAGCGACGGGCTTGTTTCCCATGCGGCATGGACCACTATGCTGCAGGGAATGGGATGATAAACGTTGGTAGGGAACACAGAAACTCCCATTTGTATGAGGCCACTTTATTTGACAGGTCACGTTACAGTTCATAAACTGCTTTGAAAGTGCGAATGCTGTACTTTCCCTAAACGGACTAGACTCCTCCCAAAAACGGACCAGACTCCTCCTAAACGGACCAGATTCCTCCCAAAAAATATGGAGACACGCACTCAAACATTCGACAATTGACTGCCATGGCGGAATTATTGCTAGTATCACTAGCTTGTTGTTAGTTTTGTTATAAAAACGAAAATCACGAAGTCGAAATCGGCCCTCACGAAGTTACACAGCGGTATACGAAGTAAGGAGCTTTTTGAACGATTGTTGACGTCATTTTGTGTGAAATGTTGAATTGGCAGGAGCATCGCTGTGTGATACAAAGTACGGCAATGAATCCCCATTCCTCAGTCGTCGGAAAATGTACATATTTTCTATTCAACTTGGCTCTAGGAGTACATTTAAATTTTTACGAAGTAACCTATCTTTACCCTATACCTTCCGCGTCGCAGCAAGAAGTTCCATCCCACTCCGTACGATCCGAGGTCACCCGAACTCAAACCGTCCCGAGAAGCCGCGGGTGTTGTTGAGGGGGCGGGGGCAGTTGTTGTCGCCTTCCCTTCACGGTAAACAGCCGGATGTTCTGTGCTGGTCGCTCCATGCCTCACCGCCTCAAAGCCGCCGCCCCGGACGTCCCCCCCCCCCCCCGCCTCTAGCGGTAGTGACGGAGACCGAGCCGAGCTCTCTTATCGTGACTGCCGGACCGCAGCAGTGCGCCACACCACCGACCACGTTCGGGGAGGCGTGGGACTCGCCCGGCGGGGTATTGGTGACCTCGAGCACACTGATGTCACACGTGCACGTGCTAATGCGGGGGCTCCGCCAGGGGGGGGGGGGGGCTCCAGGAAACAGGCTGCGGTTGGATGTGGGCCGGGATCGGTGACCCGTCGCATAGACCTGTGGGGACGTTGGTGCAGTATATGACCTATTGTGGTTGATGACGTCGGAGGATCTGGCAATAGATATGACGTGAGCAGGTGAATACATGTGTTGGTCATTCATGTGGTGATGACATGTCTAATCGAGGGTATTTTTAGACTAAAGTTTTTAACACGATGCAGTTTTTGTGTCGGAAGGCAATCTGTTGGTCGGTTTTCATGAAATGTGGAGCTTGTAGCGTGAGTTTATATTTAGCTGCGGCAGTTTGTATACGTCTGTAAAATACAGTGGTTATTTATGAGACGTCTGCAGGCCAATTTAAGCCCGTGTGACGGAAAGCACGAGCCGTCAGCATGTTCGCATAATGAAAAGCTGAAACGACCTATCCTAATTGTTTACCCGTGTGGGTGCGCGCATATCCATAACACTCGTGATTGTCTATATTTATCAACATTTTAGCATGGTGAAGAGGAATATAGAAACAACGATGAGGACAAACTGACCAGGATGCTGTCGGTGCCGAGCTGTTGTTTGGTTCTGCTGTCAGTATGAATATCCTGTATGTCTCAAGCAACACTCGTCATTTCGGCATCTCCCAGATTTTCCCGGAACGGCCGTGTCGACGTCTCGTCTCGTGTGCGGGGAGCGGTGTTCCGGTAGTCGCGATACCAGTCTGAAGTCGTTATCACCCCCTGTGTCTGGTCACCGGACAGCTGGCTGGGGTCCGGGTGGGGGTGGAGGGGGGGGGGGGTGCAGGGCGGGGATGGACCTGCCCACGACCGGGATCTCCGCAGCTGCGGTGCTGCCTGCGTCCGTCTTCCTCCAGGTGTCCCCCCGTCCCCCGTCCCCCGTCCCCGTCCCCATCCCCTCATCCCCGTCCGCGGAGGTGTCGCAAGGGGCGGTCTGTCGCAAGGGGCGGTCCCCCGCTATCTCGGGCCTGTAGGGACGCTCGGGGGATAAGGGGAGACCCTTCGGAGAGGTGTTTTGAGTGATGTCTCCCACGCTGGAAATAGCTCCGACCATCACCTTGTGGGGTCAGTCGGCTGTTGGCGAGCGCCATTCGCACGTAATCTTATCGCACGCCTCGAGAGGTGGTTTGGTGCTTGGCGGCGCTCTCGGCTGCGCCTTATCTCAGGAGAGCTGTTGTTGGCGACCAGAGGTGAATGTCAGATTTTGTTTGCCTCAAACCTGCAAGGTTTGCCACCCTGTTATCTCAACGCCAGCCTGTTGTTTATGCGTTTCTCTTGAATCGTTCTCAGTTTGGTGGAGAGAAAATATCTGCATTAAGATAACATCTTTCCTTTTCGGCTGCAATATGCTGAGATGTGTGAAATATTTTCTTGCTTGCTTTGTTCACTCGATAAATTACGCGTGATCACAAGATGTGTTGTTTTTGCATAATTGTGGATTATTTTTATTTATCGGGGATAATTATAACACGCCATTTAGGCACCTACTTCATTATTTTGTCCGTCACTACCAGCTTAAGTGCTGTTAAGGCATCACGGATGACTTGGGAAAGTCATCTTGAGGAAAGTTAACCCGCGTCCCGTTGGGGTATTTCTGATCCCTGCCCGCCGTTGGGGGAAGGGGTGTGCTGATTTGAAAACGTTCTATTGTCATGAAAAGTGGCCGCTTGTCCTTTGAATGTCATTGCTCAGTTATTTTAAGATATCGACTTAAAATTTGGTATACATATCATCGAGCACCTATTTATCACATTTTTTTCGGTTTTTGACAACTGAAAATCTCGTATAATATGACGAAATTCAACATTTTGATTTGTAGTTTTATCATTACGTACTATTTAAAACTTAAGAAAATCCGAGATAGCAGTATAATTGTTTTGTTAATTCTGAGACTTAATAAATAAGACTTTTGAATTTGTTCTTTAAAAATGTGCACTTTACAGCGTTTTCCGCGAACCCTTATTTGTGGTCAAAAGTAAAAAAAAAACATGACACTCTCACGTCAATTCTGGTCGACCTATCATGACCTCGTCATTTCCCTTTTTCTAATATGTGCGGATTTAATGTCGGAAAGGTATGCAAAGGTTGGCGACGCTGCTGACGTAATTTTTAGAGATATCGGAAAAAGTTGAGGAGAGCCGTTTACTTTACGAGGTTCGGGTTACATGTGTATAAATCGTTAACAAAGCTTAGGTATGGGCGCCATATAACCTTACACGAGTAGCGGCATCCTTAAACCCCGATGCACTACAACGACGCAAAGGTAATAACTTTTACATGATAAAATTGGATAATTGAGTGGGAGATTACTCATTTTTTTGTGTGCTGTATGTACCTTCAAAGTTTGGTGTTCCAGCATTTAAAATCAAAAGCACGAGATCTTTTCGTCTGATAACATTGCTATCACTTGTGTACCCAGCTGACGAATTTCACTTTGGCTTTCCCGATTTTATAAACATTACGGCGGGCCTGAGTCATCGAACCTATTCTTATATACAAACGTCACACACACACACACACACACACACACACACACACACACACCGCACCGCGTCGAACACTGAACCGTCCTGTTCGGTCTGATATAGGTCATGTTTGTCTCTCTCTCTGTGCGAGTGCAGCCCGCCGCGGTTAGCCGTCACGTGGCCGTGACGTGTGACGGTCGGCACGTGCTGACCACAGTGACGTCACGCCATCTCACGTCACGTTACGCCGGCGTGTCTGTGACAAACCCCTGCCTTTCGTCTGGCCGTCCTGCGCTCCCCTCGGCCTCACCGCGCACGGACAGAAAAGCACGTCTTCCCTCATCTAACCGAGAAGAATAACACTCATTTGCCGACAATGACCGTCCTCCCCTGAGCCGGCGGTGGCACCTATGTGTTTCATTTGGCTCAATACGTCGACTCTTGAGAGCCGCTTGCGGGCCGCTTTATTGAGAGGAGCGCGCTAATAATGAAATGTCACCGCCGGGCGGGTCGGCCGGTGAGCGGCGGGGATCGCCGAGGGAGCGTCGCCGACGCCACAAGCCCGGCCGTAATTCGGTCCCCCGGGCCGACCTCCACAGGTGTAATGTATGATACGTGCCGACTGATTATCACTTTACGGCTGCCCCGGCCCCGGGGGCACCAATTACCAGCTGGTGACATCGCCGCCGACACGGGCGGTGACCCCTGCTGACACGGGCGGTGACACTACCGGCACGGTGAACATGTGACACGGCTGACACCGCTGTCACGGCGACACGGCCGACAGCGCTGTTACAACCAATAAGCACCGCTGCCCTGAGGTAGTACCAGTAAAGACCCCGCTCGAACCACCGCAGTCCGCGCCTGTGACGGTGTCCAGTTCTGGTCATCCTACTCACGTCGCGTGACGCCGCAGTGACGTCATTCCGGACCCCGTGACGGGGCCGGCGGGCGGCGCGTAGCCCCACCCCCTCCCCCCTGCGGCGCCACCTCGGGCGGCGCGTCGACCGGCCTGTGTGTCGCCCTTTGTGTTACAAGTGGCCGGTGCTGCGCCGGCGGTCGGCGGTCCGCGCCCGCCGCCGCCGCCGGTCCTGTCGTCTTGGCTTGTTGCTCACCCAGAGCGATCCGCTCCTCGGTCGGGGACAGACGGCGTGCGGGCTCGCGCGGGCTGGGCGGACGGACCGAACGAGACGTGTCGCCCGCTGCCACCAGAGGGCAGCAGTGCGTGAGAGCGCCGCCGGCGGTGCCGCGGGACGGGAGAGTGGGGACTGAGAGACAGAGAGACATGTTCTACTCGGCGGCGTACGATAGCCTGCTGGCGGCCGGCAGTCGCTACGGAACTATCAACGGCTGTCCGCTACCCATGCCGCCGCTACCGTCAGCCAAGCTCTGGAGTCCCTGGCTGCACGACCCATGTAAGTTTCTGCCGGAGACCGACCAGCTCGGTCCGGAGCTATTTTGTCTTCTTGTTCGTCGAATCTCGTGTGAACAGTTGTTGTGTGCGTTCGTCATGATCAATTCACACTGGGTCATGTATTGAACGTCGGAGATCATTTAAACAGCCTAGATTCCACAGGAACCCCTCTTCACTAAATTTGGAATACTTGTTGCTTTGGGGATTATAAATGCATTTTGCTCGCCGACAATGCAACAGTGGTCTGCGTTCTATCTGGTAAAAAAATCAACAACTTTGTTCAATCTTCTGTTACTACATTTCATAATTCTTAAGAAAGAATCTGGGAGAGGTTTCGTTTCAATATAACTTGTAGGCTGCTGCCGATACCGGCCGTATATATGGGCTCCTCGTTATGATCGCCAATGACTGTCATTAGCCTCCTGGGCAGGCACCGTTTATTGACGTGGTCTTTCACTCTGACCCACCATGGGTCACTGGGTCCGATGACGCGTCCCGTCGTGTCCATCCATGTCTCTTTCCACGTCACTTTGTGACATGCTCCGATGCGGCCCCACGCTTCTAATTTGGCTGTTAATCGGTTATATTTGTACTGTTTACTTACCATTACCGCGGCGAGTCGAAACGGGTCCTGTTGTGACCTCCGTGGTCACCAGCACCCCCAATTTGGGCTCTCCAGCTATGTCTCACTCTCGTGATGGCTGACGTTTTGGCCTGTGTCGGCAACGACGGGTGGTGCGATCGGACCGGAGTTTCGGTTGTCCTGGTCTGGGTGTAAGGCTCGTTATCTGCGTTTTAGGCCTCCTCGGCTGTTCAGTTCGTCTCCAGCCGGTTGGTTTCGGCAGGCCCGGTCCTGGTCGCGGTGTTCCAGCCATTCCGTGTGCTTTGATCCAGTTCATGTGCTCCGGTGTTCCGAGTGTTCCATGAGTTCCATGAGTTTCGGTCCCGTCCGGTTGTCCCGGTAGCCGCGGTTTCCCGGCCCGTGTGGTCCGGTCCGGTCCCGTCTCCCACTGCCCGTCCCGGTGCACCGATATCAGCCCGGTCACTGTGACCCGGTAGTTCTGTGTCCGGCACCGTTACATCTGTGTCCGGTATGGTTACTTCCTTGTGCTCTGATATTTTTATCTGTTCTGGTAGTCCCGTTATGTTCCGTACCATGTGTTCCGTTAGTTCCATGTGTTCCGATTGTTCCATGTGTTCCGATTGTTCCATGTGTTCCGATAGCTTCATGTGTTCCGATTGTTCCATGTGTTCCGATAGTTTCATGTGTTCCGATTGTTCCATGTGTTCCGATAGTTTCATGCGTTCCGATTGTTCCATGTGTTCCGATAGTTTCATGTGTTCCGATTGTTCCATGTATTCCGTGTGTTTCGGTAGTCCCGTGTGCTCCCTGAGTTTCATGTGCTGAGGTATGTTCATCCCGTGTATGACTCCGTGTCATTGCTCTGCCGGGACAACCCAACCCGCGGTCTTGCACCACGTCGGACAGTGATCGGTGGGACCGGCTCGGACCCGATCGAACTCTGTCGGACTATGTCGGACCCACTCGGACCCGATCGGCCCGGTCGGACCGGGTCATCGTCCCGATTATCGCCGCACGGTTCGATCGCCGTCGGAACAGTGGCTCGTCCCCGGCCACTGACGGCCTTACAACTGCCCAGCGTCGTGATTTAGCCGAGCAAACCGATCGAGAGGGGCTGAATCGACAATCGAGTCGGTCTCGGTGCCTCCATCATGCGGGAAAGCCGGCTATGGTTACATGGGTTATTTGTGTTCTTGCTTACATGTGTGTTGGGGGGGGGGGGGAGGGAAGGGGTTTACTGTTCATGGCTGCACGGCGATGTATTTGTCAGCTTGTCCATGTATGACTGTCCAATCACGGTGACCACATCCGAGGTTCGATTCGTGGATGCCGTGTCCGCTTTTGTCCGCCTGCTCTGCTAAATTAGCAAATGATTGGCAGCAAGTCGGGTTTCCCGGCCTGCAGTCCAGCCATGAGTCCTGGAGTTCACTGTGTGGAATACCCGCCCCAGACCCGGTACCCGGTGTCCTGTTTGGACTTGCGGTCAGTGTGCTCAGAACTGTAGGTATATGCATGGACATGGAGCGCATGATGGTGTCCGCTGGCGTCTGGAATGGCGGCGATAAGTGGACTACGTGTCCCCGGCTGTCGGAATTACCTTCATCTATTTATATTGAGTCATCTGTTTCTGCTGCGGGGGCCGGTGTGTCATGATACCACGTCATAGCCATTCCGCAGTGGTACCTACCTTCTCCTCAACCGTGCGCCGCCTGCGGACACATTCCAGCTCCCACGCCTCACGCTGTCTGCCTTTGCTTACATTAGTCAGTCATTGGAACATGGCACATCACTCACGGGTGAGCATAACGCTCAACATATGCATGGTCCCATCATTCTCACATGCTTCTCACACATGATTCTTATGGTGGGAATGATGTGCAGTAGAATCATAAACGTCACTCACTGGTGAGCAAAGTTCTCAGCGTGTGCATCTGTCCGTGATTCTCACACATAGCCTTACGGTGAGAATCAGGACATGGGCATCTGAGACTGTGTGTAACATGTGAATGAGGGTCCAAAACAGAAGACGACCATCGCTGATGGCCGGGTCATCAGAGGCGTCGACCATTATCGCGACCGGTCGTCAGGCTTACCGGCGGCCTTCCGGCTAGTGTCGTGTGACCGCCTCTCGATAAGCCCGGCGCAGTCGCCTGAAAGTCATTAGCTCCTCCGAGTCGACCGGTGAGGCGTCGCCTCGCCAGGGGTCGGGCGCCGCGCACACCGGGCCCAGAGGAGGGACCGGGAGGGGAGCAGGGGGACCAGGGAGGGACCAGGGAGGACAGGGGGGGACAGGAGCACCAGATGTGGCCACCTGTCGTGGGAAGGAGCGCAGGCGCAGGGAGGGGTGAGGCGCTCTGCCCTCAGGCGTTTGATCCTCACCGGATGCGCCGGCCCGGCCAGTGCTTATCGGCGCGTCACATTTCAGCGTGCCACTAAATTCGCCTCTGGTAGATTTCACCCGGCCCTCGGCGCTCGGATCGACGAAATTATGGGCCCTCCTTAAGATGGCTGACTGATATACAGTACATGAAACAAGCTGAACGGAGATCCGACGGCACGCCGCCACCAAATCATCTCTGGAGGCGCGGCGCCGCGGCGGCACGGCTCCTCTCGAGCTGCGGGCGCCGCACGGGGCCGTGTGGAGTCACCGCCGGCTCCGAGGGCGCCCCGTCGAGTTCGATGGTGCCCT
>JARFNZ010001142.1:0-15093 GCA_031763405.1 Balanus nubilus
GATTCACCAAGGCGAGCGGAGCCTAAATCTGCAAAAATTTATCATCGGGGTGTTAGTTTTCCCTCAAGGTGTGATCAAAGTTTCACTGCCCCCCCCCCCCCCCTCACTTTTCGTGACGTTCCTACGCCTATGGTTCGAGAGATACGAGGGGGGTAAAATTCCCCCACCCCCGAGGGCGCGTTCGGTTGGGGACCCCAGCGGGGCGCGTGTTAGGCCTTGATAACGGCGCGTTTTCGAGGGACAGCGCATTTCGTAGATCAGTGTATGAGCATAACGGCAACGGCAGCCAATAGATCACCGCTTCAGCACTACGTACTTACCTATGCTCAGGTAGTATCCGAGCCCCGAGTATCCGAAAACAGCACGGGGTTGACGTGGTAAATTAACCTGAAAACCGGCTTCGCTCCACAACAGCGCAGGCTGCAAATTAGTGAGATGAACAATGTCTAAAATTGTGTAGTAATGCAATGCACATATGTTATTATGACACTGGTTTGTATGCCATCAACAAAGTTTTTAGGTTACAAACACACCGGATGTTCAAGACCATATTGCCCACTAACGTGCCTCGGAAAAATATGTTACGCTCTTCCGAAATGTTTTTTTTTATACTACACCGAAGGGCGCTTCTATGAGACGGTAAAGCAATTCCAGCTATCCTAGCGTCAAGCCCGTGCTGTTTTTGAAACAGTTGTTACAGTCGATTTTAAGCTCAGAAAAAAGGTACTATAATATTAATTGCCTTTATTCTTCTAAGTTTCCTGCGAATCTGCGAATCTCCACCCATGCAACCTGGGCAATGAGCGGCCAATTTGCTGCTCGACTCATGAGGGGCGTTACAGCAGTCACCTCATTACGCTATCACACGGACACCGCCCGCCAGGTTTCAACGCGGAGAACATCGCCGGCACGGTGATACGGTGCTCTAAAAGTGCTTATTGCTTCATGCATGATGGGGCTCCTATGCCAGCCAGTAACATAGGTATCGCCTAAACCTATAGGACAAACGGATGGCCTGCCTCAGCGCCTGATAAATGATGTTACGCGCAACTTAGAGGCTTTCATCGCGGCCGATAGATGTCACCCAAAGCGGGCGCCTGGCGCATGCTGTACCGCGCAGCTTAGCACTTAGTTCCTATTCCAGCCAATAGATGTCTCCCAAGGATGACGCCAGACGGATGCTGTGCCGCATAACTCCACAGTCCCTAGTCCAGTTCTAGCCAACAGATGTCTTGGTGGTGACAGGTATGTTGAAAGCAAATTATCGCATAGAATCTAAAATTTGATGTGATAGAGACATTTTTTTTATCCCGATCTTAGGTCACCGATATCGAAAATATATGACAAGAATTGTAGGTACGACGTATACCCTCATTAAAGGCTCCAAGTGGTAAATATTTCCGGGCAAACACTGTGGGCTGGGAACGATAACATACGTTTTAGAGGACAAGATCACTTGACTGGACTGGTGACCTGACCTGAGATGACCAGGGATCAAAAGTCTTACACAACGCGCGGAATTGAGGCCCGGATAACTGTGCAGAAACAGCTGTGTCCGTTTTGAGAAAAAAACTCAATCTTTTGCGATCTTCACTTTATATTTTGTTTTCCTACCTGCATTCTCAAATTATCCTTACTACACATTTCCTGTATTTGTATTTATTGACTAAACAACCACTTGACTAGTGCCCACTTACGATTGAGTCATGCAGGTTAAAACATTAACACATCACACCACAAATGACATATTATACAATACAGCAAGACCACAAGACTACACATTAGCAGTAGGAGGGAAGACTAAAAGGGTATATGCCTCAATCCACCGAAAAACACTCGAAAAAGACAGAGTAAAAGGGCATAGTTGTAAAGCGCCAGTGCACAAAATAAACGTTAACACACATACCTACCTAATGCGCGGTTGCAGGCAAAAGCCTGAAAGCAAACAAACATATGAAAGCACCAGTGCAAGTAGGGATTTAAGCAAATGATGCAATGGTAAAAGCAATAAACTAAAATAAAAAAGAAACAAAGCCAATAACAAGATGTGTAACTGCAGCCTCAATCTAAATATTTGTTCTATCAGCGAACTCGGCGATGTCTGACCCAAGGGTGCAAGACGACATAAATAGATTGATCTGAGAGTTGCTGTGTACGAGCAAATTACCTAGGTGCGGGAGATGCTAGCTCCGGTTCACAGTTTCGACCCTTCCACGAGGTACGTAAAAGAGCTCGGGGCGCCGCATACGTGGGCTTGGTGCCGATAGATAAAACATTGTCACATGGGTGTCGGAGCAGGCCAGGTGACCACTGAAAACTGAGTGCATTAAGTTGACGTCAGACCGAATGAAGCGCGGACCGACGCCCAGCCAAATAGCTCGAGGAGTGACACATAGTTGAGTGGTTGGTTGCTGTTGGGTTTTACATGTCCTACATTTTTTTTACATTTATTTACATACTAAAGTCCGGGTGGCACTTAGTGTAACAGTACCGCTATGACATATCGATGGAATATCACATCGTCTCAATCATTCCGCAAAACCGCTATCACATACTTATCACATACCTATTAAATTTGGAAAAAGATTGGAACTTGAAAAAATACAATTTTGAAAAAAATATCAACTAAAACTAAGATTTGATATGCCGTAGAGCTCGTTTTTCGGTTTTACCACTGCAGTCTGTTTCTCAAAGTTTGCCCCCAATAGTTTGCAATCATCATTTGAATTTGCGTTTTATCTACATTTATTAATTGTACATATATCGAGGTTTGTAGGATCATTTATAAATTGTTTTTAACCGTGCATTCTCCGTACCTGAATACTAAAGCACTGGGGATGCTTTTCCTAACAAAACATGGTTTTGGAAGAAAAACCCATCGTCAATAAATATTGCAAACAATTGATTGAGGGTAAACTTACCGAATTAAAGTGGACTGGCAAAGCAAAATGAACTGGGTGTAACACATACTAATTGACGAAGTGGGAAGGCCTGCTTACATATTTTTCAACTGACGGGAGTCGAGCACATCCCTGGCATGAAATAATTCGAGAAGCACCTATCGCGCTTGATACCTTTACCTGGCAGATCCCGTTTTTAAACTCCTGCCAAACATATCCCGAACATACTTCAAAGCTTTTTCGCATCACTCCGCCAGCATCCACTTGATGGTTTACGACGGTCGCCATCTGTGGCGGCTGGTTGGCCGTCGGAGCTGCGACAGCTTGCTGCTGGGGCTGTGACAGCTCTCTGCCGCCGCCGTCGGGCACGTCGCTCTCAGCACGAGACGGCTCTGAGTCGGGGCAGCGACATTGCGTCGGCACTGGATCGTGAAGGAAATGTACGGCGGGCATCAAGTGTAGCTTGGCTGTTCGACCGTGGCTTCTGCCGCCGAGCCAATGGTCGTTATGGACGCTATAAATGGCGACTGATGGGACGGCGATGGGCTATAACTTACGTGGAGCAGTTTGGGACGACGGCGGAAGACCTCGTTCAGATGGGATAAGGGATGAAGGCATTCTATTTATTTATTTATGTAAGTTACATAAAAAATACAATGGTTGAAATATATAAAAAAAAAAATATATAATCGCGTCTGTATATACAAATTTATATACAGACGCGATTACTGAACGCTCATGAACATGCCTACCTATATTGAATTGTACTCACAGGGTAATATTTAATGTAAATGCACCTAATTTATTATTTGACTTGTCGGACTCTGTCTGTCTGTCTGTCTGTCACTTCAGTCAATTACTTCACTGGCCGATGGTACATACATCGCCGATCTTCTCCCTGGTTGGCCAACCCCGCCCACCAGTCCGGCTCTGTGATTGGTTGGCCGGCGGCATGTCACGTGACCGGTCAGACTGGCCGCCTGCCGGCCGAGGGTTCCGTCGTCAGCTGGTGTGGAACGCGTGGGGCCTGGCCGCCGGCGCTGGGAGGTTGAGCTTTGGGGTGGCGGTGGTTGGGGGCGTTGACTGACTTGGGTCATCAAATGTCTGTCTTAAAGGGTTTTGTCGACCTTTTATATATGGTATTGCCGACATTTCTTCTCCTCTGGGGGTGTCCGCGACATTTTTAAGCTGAAAATATATTGTTGTAGAAAGGGTATTTTTGTGTTACGAATCAAGAAGAACGTAGAAGAATGTAGATGAATAACGGAGATGAAAGATAAAGCCAATCACAAGTCACGCGCACAAAGAGCCGATATTCTTACAAAGCAGTCCAAATCAGTCCAGTTCAGTTCCCAGCGTTCTCCCCACTACTCTCGGGAGAGACACGCGTCATCTCCGAGTGATCTCGGCGGCGTCACTTCTGGGCCAGAGTGCCACACCGGCCTCCGAGCAGGGACGCCGTCGGAGTCGTACACTGCCTCCGAGGACTGCCCTCGACGGCGTTCCAAGGTAGACTGCCTGTGGCAGCCAGGCTCGGCCATCACAGACATCACAGATAAAGCGCTCCAATTTACATCCACCATGCAAAGTAACTTGCAGGTCGAAATAGTAGATTTTGATACAAAAGCTATAACTTATAAACTCTACTGCACTCGGAAGTCACGTAGTCACTCGAGTTGCGGGGTTTCACTGTGCTCTGGGCACGCACTGCTGTCCCATAAATTCCTTTCATCCTCTGCGGGGTCGGCCTCAGTAAGTTAGAAAATGATGCATGAAAAAACAGAACAGCAAAGGCACAACTATCAGATGACATATTTCGTCGGTGACACATGGGTTTTGCAAATGACAGAAAAACGCAGTTTGATTATAAAAACCACATCATATTTGGCTCATTTGTCCCAAAACTCTACCAAGACGTATGTAGAAGGGAGTTTGTGCAGCGTGGGGAACGTGGACAAGGGCCGAATAAAGATTATTTTGAAAAGGAAAATGATAAAAATAAAATAATATCGCGCTGCTTCTCTAAGTGTTGAAAATCAAGGAGTTTTCAAATTGCTCATTTCTTTTAACTGTTCCCCTTGCATACAAAATGCATCGGATGTCGGTCGATGCTTTTAAACGGTGGTGGTTGAACATTCTGGTACATTGTATAGGCCCGTGCTAGGTTGAAGCTAACAATAACGTTACATTTTAATTTGCCATCGAGTTTCATTCCATCTGATTGTACCGGCTGAGTTCGATGCAACCCCCACTGGGCCTTAACTAAAGGCTTATCCTTCACCATTCACCCTCACACTCTCGCTACAACAGACATGCCACTCTCGTACTCCCGTAATGTTTTATGCATCGCCCTCGAAAATCCCTTCCAGTAGCGCCGGGTACCAAACGGAAGAGGGACTCCCAGGTAGGATAAATGTCCATTACAAATATGACTAAACAAATTTGGTAGGTCTTGTGGGCCATCAGTGCCTGCACACCGCCATCTAATAAAAGAACTAACAAACTCACCGGAGGTCTCAACCGATGGCCGGCCTGTCCCGTACCGGGCCTTCCTTACCTCCTACTTTTGCGACCCGTCGGCCTCCCGAGCTAGGACTTACCTGCCTATGACTATGACTTACGTGCCTCGCTAGCTTTCCTGAGGGCTTACCTGTCTAGCGACCACCACTAGGACTTACCTGCCTCGCTAACGTTCCTGAGGGCTTACCCGCCTAGCGACCATCATTAAGAACTTACCTGCCTAGCTACTTTGTGTGTGTGGTCCGTCGACCTCCTGAAGACTTACCTTGCCTATCCGATCGGGACTAGGTCTTATCGGCCTCCCTAACGTTTACTTGAGGACTTACCCGCCTAAAAGCCACCGCCTAGGACTTACCTGCCTCTTCGTCGACCGAAAGTGATGGCATGCAAACAAGGCTGACCCTGCCTGTTATCCATGGCACAAAATGTTTTCCAAAGCTTTCAACTGCACACGTGGTCATGTTGGAAGACTCTTCGACATAGCAGTCGGGCACACAAGCCGTCTTGCCTCCTTGAAACTCCGGTGCTCATTTATGAAGATCCGAAAGCCGACTCACTGTAATTTGGCAACCCTCAATACTGACCCTTTTTGTTACTGTCGACAACCTCGATCAATTGTCCGACCAGGACCAGGTGATATATCATTGAGGAATGGCGCCCTGCAACACCTCACCTCAGGCTCATGACATCATCCCAGGAGCGTGATACGCAATAAAGCCAAAACCCGATTTATCCGGGTCATCAAAATATTATTTCATTACCAGTCAATATCAGATATCCCAGACCACAGCCATGATTCTCCCTTACTCGTAAGACGACAATTGCTGTCACCCGGCAATTACACTTCCTATCGAACACCGTCCCCGATCAGAGCGTCGGGCTGACACGTCCAGAACTTCGTCTAAACCCCCCCACAGTCATGTTTTTACCGCTTATAAACTCCGTAAACCCTCAAGAATCATTCCCGACACCGCGTCCCACCAAATCAAAATATTTCTGAAATAAAACAACTGATTTGACAAAGAAAAAATGTAAAGATTGCAAAATATTTCGGGTCCTGCACGACCATACTCGAATCAACCTACCCAATTACGAAATAATCCACGGCAATCAAAAGAACACTGCAAACCCGGCATCTCGTAACCGTAAAAGAGAATTGCTCTTCCGGCGTCACAAATGTCTAAGAACTGACCTTACTGTAGTGCTGATAAAATAAAGAAAATGAAAAGGTTAAAAACATACAAAAGAAAACGAGCGGCGGAGAGAGAGAGAGAGAGAGAGAGAGAGAGAGAGAGAGAGAGAGAGAGAAAGAGAGAGAGAGAGAAAGAGAAAAAAATGTTACGTGATAGTGCAAGAGGTCCAACAAGGTGGCACGTCCGATTACCGCAGAACCCGGCTAAAATTCCAAAATATTCAGACTAATTAAATTCGATTAATCAAGCAATTCAACACAAAAAAAGGAAAAAAAGCACGTAGTGTCCGATTCGCCGCAACGAATCCGACCACATCAAAACGTTCTACAGCTCAAGTATCTCACGGCACAAAAAAATATCAATATCCCGTTCGACAATCCCTAGAAATTACAATCCCGTCTCACCGAAAAAATATCAACAAAATATAGTGAAATAAAATGAACCTCCACCAAATACCAGAATTCCAGTATAGATGTCATCAACAGAATAATCTTAACCGTTCAACCAATAGTATCCTCATGTATCAACATTTCTAAAGGAAATGGTCAATTATCCAAAGCGTGAAATGTAAACTAACTACTTCTGGAATCCAACAATAATTAACTTCCCTGAAGACATTCACCTAAGGGGTTCCTTCCTAGCCTTATAACCCTGCGGTAAACTATTCTAACCAAGATATTATCACTGAATCGGAGGACTCGGAACCATATTACTATTTGTATTACACATACTGATGCCTGACGAATTTTCCAACATAGTCCTGAACTGTCTTCAGCCAGAAGAACTCTAGTTTTACCCCCATAAATTACTCAACTTAGAGGCCCTTGTGGTCTTACAGAAACTGGAAAGGGTAACGTCCAAAGTCCGACAAAACACACACACACACACACACACACACACACACACACACACACACACACACACACACACACACACACACACACACACAAATCGGCAAAAAGTGACTCAATGGCAATAAGTGGCATACGGCAGCACAAAATAGGTTGTGCTTGTAAATTGTAATGCACTGAAATTGTGAGCTACCATATACAAACGTCATCGAATTACTCACAACTACCTACAGGAAAGTGCACTAAAGTAACGAAAACTGTCCAGGACAACATCGCCACCACAGGGGCAGCAGCACAAAACATAATAGAGCAGCCTTACACAATATCGGATGACATAAACAAAATGCAAGCTGCAGCCTGGATCTGAAATGCAGAACGGTATTCTTCCTGGTCTTATTTTTCTTCACCGTGCCATTTTGCAGTATTTCGTGTTCAGGTGTTGTTTCCCACGCGTCTCTAAAACGCGTGAGACTCTCGCATTGTTTATCTCGATTTGTTTCCACCTTTCATCGTACTTTAAGCCGAGGCCTGCAGATTATGAGAAAGCACCTGACAGGAGATAAAAAGAGACAATTTTTAGATATTCTGTGATCTATGTGAGGTAAAAATACCCAGTAAGTTACTTGCAGAGCTGGTAAACGATATCTTGAATTACAGGAATAGTAATGCCACGAAGATGAGTTTTGTTTTCAGAGATCAAACAAGGCCTGAGATAAATAATGATCTTCAGGGAAAATTATCAGATGTCAGATCTGACTGTTCCAGAAATAACTAGTGGCTCATGCCAGCCATTCCTAGAATCACGAGAAATACAATTAAAAGAGGCCCCTAATTATCAATCAACCTGGCTCATATTACGTCATTATCTGGAAATCGACAAAGACGGGAATTTTTATCTCACTCGGTGCTGGTTGTTTGGTCAACATAGTGACGTCATTGCTAAACAGATTTGCAGGGTGATCGGAGTGGGTCTAACAGCCGGCATGCGCAGTACGCAGACCTCCCAACCTTCCACATAGACCTCCCAACGTTTCACAGCCATCGGCCGGCTAACACCCCATATTTCCGATTACGTTTACGACCATGGAAAGACATCTCCCAAATGACACCCCACCTCAACAATGTCGAATTCGCCTCGGGCGTTCCCCGTGCCTGTCTCACGGCTCAGCAACCCCCCCCCCCCCCCCCCACCAGACAGCAGCCCCCACCCCGTCACAGGGGTCGGCCCGATACTTCAGCTGAAGACTAACCAAAACAGCTCGCGCGGCGGCCACGCGTGCAAGGTGACGCCATCGGTGGTCTAGCCGCGTGGGACGGGCCCGTACCGTCATCAGAGGTTCATTAAACAGGAGGGTAACAGCTCCATCGACAGGTCACAGAGCTGGGGTTCCAAGAAGGTGCAGCGGTCTCATTGAGAAATTCCCCATAAACTCGATATTGTGTTGGCATTGCCACTCAGCCGCAGGTGTGACATTTGTCTTCCCATTGGTGATACATTTTAAATGGGAAGGCGAGAAGGTGACATCCATCCAGGGTCGGGCTCGAATCAGAGACGTAGAGACAAACTTGATTCCAAATGCTCAAGACTCAAATTGGTTGAGTCAGAGTCGAGTAAGTTAAGAAAATCTAGGTATTGAGTCAGATTTGAGTAGCATGAATTGTCGCGTGATTCAGAATTGGGTCACCTGGACGCTGCTCAAGGCCACTTTGAGTAGACTCCAGATATGGTAGATTGAATATGGCGTTGGATGGGAAGAATTGACATAAAAATATTCCCAACCGCACTCTTCCTCCGGTCCACAAGTTTTGGTGTTTTTAAGTCAAAAATGAGTCAGCTCAAGAAACTTTCACCACCTCCTCGAGTCAGAGCTGAGTCAGTGCTAAAAGTAAATGAATCAGAGTTGAGTCGGGTTAAAACCCTTGCTCAACCGCTTGAGACAGAGTTGAGTCTGAGTCCTTCGTAAACGAGTCAGAATCGAGTCAGTCGGAAAATACGAGTCGGAGATAACCGTGCATACATCATTTTTTATCTCTTTTTGGAAATATTGACTGATTTTGTATTTACGTTCAGGTGCCCACAGTCGAAATGCTTATATAAGGTCTGCCTATTTTCGCTTTACTGGGTGTATTTCTAGAAGAAAACAATATTCAGTGAAAGCACATTTAAACCAAGGATGAAGTTCCAAATATCCACGATTTTCGAAATATTAGCACAAAAAAACGTGTTCACCGTCGGGTGGTGAGTGTTTTTTAAAATGATATTTCGGAAGTTTTTGAGATTTAGAAGTACATATATTGCCAGAAATGAAACACTCAGTAATCGCTTCCCTTGGTTAGTTTCTTTTATCACATTTTCGAAAGTGTAAAAATGATGAATGTATTTGACGTGAGCATAGGCGGGACCCAATATATGACCATTTTAACCGTGGGTCCCTGCACTTCGTTTTATTTTGAAGACTTTATGTAGTTAAACGTTGTGCTGAGCATGATTATGAATAAAATGAAGAATAATAACCTTTTGCTCATGCCTAGTGAAATATAGAAGATAAAACCAAAATATATTTTCGGGCTTGGCCCTTCTTCAATGGATATACTTGTCTCTCTCTCCCTCTCTCGTTCGATCGATTGTTTATTTCGTGTATATATCCACTGAAGAAGGGTCAAGCCCGAAAATATATTTTTGGTTTTATCTTCTATATTTCACTAGGCATGAGCAAAAGGTTATTATTCTTCATTTTATTTTGAAGAGGTGAATTTGAAGGAAACATAACAGAAAAACTATATTCAATGATTCGGATAATAATAATGAGAAAATCCCAAAGAAATGTGGCAAAAAAAACTATTAGAATGGTTAACTAGTTATTTTTTCAAACGAATTTCAGATGTTTAGACATGTAGACATTCAAACATTTCGGACATTCGGTGGGCGTCCATTCTTCACTGACCACAACTCTGGATAGCGCGCGCGCGCGTGTGTGTGTGTGTGGCTGGGCCTGTGTTTGGTTTATCATCGGTGCCGGCCCAGCTGTGTCTCTGCTGCTGCCTGTATCCGGGCTTGGCTGGTCGGCGACCCGTGGACAGACCAGGCGGATCCAGCCGGACCGGCCCGGACCGACCGTCAGCGCACAGCTGGCTGCTGTTTACAGCAGGGGTCAGCCGGCCGGCCGCCCGTACCGTGCCGTCACCGCCGACTACGTCACCATAGGGGGGGGGGGGAGCACGGCAGACAGACGCACAGCTCAGTAGGGACACAGGAGACAGACGAACAGGTCAGTAGGGGCACTGCAGACAGACGCACAGGTCAGTAGGGACACAGGAGACAGACGAACAGGTCAGTAGGGACACAGGAGATAGACGAACAGGTCAGTAGGGACACAGGAGATAGACGAACAGGTCAGTAGGGACATAGGAGACAGACGCACAGCTCAGTAGGGACACGGCAGACACACAGCTCAGAAGGGACACGGCAGACAGACGAACAGCTTGGTTGGTCTGGGGTTCGCTGTTTTTTGTTCTCGTCTCTCCTTGCATGTTTGGTTCGAACCTGTCACCGGATGTGTGCCTGGGATTACGGTCTTTAACTGAGCCGAGCTCGTTGCGCAGACTTCGTCCACAGCAGCCAGTAACGCTATTCCAATGCACTGCGGCTATCACCAATTTGGCGTCGAATATTAGCCAGCTGTGTTGGGACACAGCTCGCCGAGCCCACTGCCGTTATCTGACCCATTTTTGGTCACAACAGGTCGTCCCAGTCACGAGCAAAAATCGAGCGGGCTGCAGCGACTCGAACCAACCTCGCCAGGGTGATCGAACTCCAGACCAATACTTCTGGGCTCATCGGTCAAACACATTTTGACCATCTGCCCTTTAGCCGCCACACGGCACAAGAGAGAATGCGTGCCGCCGATGGTGATTGTGCAACAGTACGGCTGCTTACATCGGTAACCGTCAGTCCGGGCTGTTTCCCCCCGTCCGATCTCGGTGTTAGCGGTGTTTGACTCGTGTAGAAATGACCCCTCCTCCTTCCCCGCTGTGCGGCCGGAGCGTGTGAGAACTGTGTCCTGCCGACCGACGCCACGGCCCCATACGCGACACACGCCGAAACGGAAGAGGCACATCTGCCGCCCTCCCCCTTCCTCCCCCTGGTTCGTGGCCCCAGGGTCCGGGGATGGGGGGGGGGAGTGTTCCGGGGACGGGGAGGAGTGTTCCGTCTCAGGGTCGCACCCTCCCCAGTCTGTGGAGTCAGCCGACTCCCCCCCCCCCTCCCCCCTCCGCGGTCGGCCGGCCCAGCTCCGTCGATCGCCGGTGGTCGGTTTTTGCCGCGACCGGGAGAGATCTGCCGGACGAGCAGGCCCGATTAATGGGTGGAGGGGCCGGGCGGCGGGTCGGGGAGATCGGGGAGGGCCGGGGAGGGTCGGGGAGGGCCGGGGAGGGTTGGCGGTGGTCGCCGAGCGGTGGGCCCGGGCGGGACCGCGGGACAAATGAGACTCTCCCCCGGGAGACGGCAGATTGGCGTGCTGGTTTCCCCTGATTAACCCATTATTTAATCAAGGCAGCGGCGCCAGTGAACCAGAGAGGCAGACAGGAGTGTTTCTACATGTGTTGGCGAGACGCAGTGAGTTGGAGAAACCAACCTTCACATCGGTCGAGTAATTAACGGCCCCGAATACGGCACATCGGCACGAAGACCGCCTGTAAGCCGGTACCGACAGTCGCACATGTTAATCTGCGGCTGAATCAAACGACCTCGGCCCAAAGGAGCGTCCACCCCCGCCGCCCGGGCGGCTCTGGCGGCACGGGCGGCACGGCATCCAGTCCCATTCATCGGAGCGGAGCCGCCCAGAAGTCGGAGATACCATCGGACATCGCCCACTTAGCGGCCGAGGCAGGGTGATAGACGGCTGGTGGCCGTGAGCGGGTCACTGGTGACGATACAGGCAGCCGCCGCACGTGCCGAGCCTGTCCGGCCACCTCCGGCACCGGCGGCTGACACACTATCGGACAGCGATCCGTACAACCGACCCGTACAACCGATCCGTACAAACGATCCGTACTGCGGCAGAATTTCAATGATCGGTGTGCAGCGGGGCGGTGGGCGGCGGCGCGATGTGGCGAGTCTGGCGCGGTGTAGCGAGTCTGGCGCGGTGTTGCGAGTCTGGCGCGATGTGGCGAGTCTGGCGCAGTGTTGCGAGTCTGGCGCGATGTGGTGTGTCTGGCGCGGTGTTGCGAGTCTGGCGTGGTGTTGCGAGTCTGGCGCGGTGTGACGGGTCTGGCGCGGTGTTGCGAGTCTGGCGCGATGTGGCGAGTCTGGCGCGGTGTTGCGAGTCTGGCGCGGTGTGACGGGTTTGGCGCGGTGTTGCGAGTCTGGCGCGATGTGGCGAGTCTGGCGCGGTGTGGCGAATCTGGCGCGCGTGCCGGCGCCTGTCTGCAGTCGGCCGATAAAACAGGGCGGGCCGGCTCATCGCGGGCCAACAGGCACGGCGTTCGCCTCGCCACCTCGCCACCGCCGCCGGCCACATCACACGTGCCCAGACGGTAAATGGCCTCTCCGTGCGGCGGCGGCTAGTTCCCAGTTCACACCTCTGCCTGGCATGTATGTACACTTACAGCTCGAGTCGTACCGGCGGCCAGCACGGCATTAGGTAAATGAGCCAGCCGTAATTAGACAATTATTCAGCTCCACTGCGCTGCTCCATATCATAAAGCTCCGGTTTCCACCGGTTCGGCCGGCCGGAGAGCCAGAGCTGAAATGGAAAGTATCGTGCCACCGCACCATCATCGCAGCTGTAATGGGAGATAATTGGCCCCAATTCGGTGACAAGTGGCCGACATTTCAGCCGCAAACGGCGGTTAATGTCTCATTGTCTTATAGCGGTTGGATGGAGTGATTTGTGGTCCAGCAAGGTCTAATGATATCTGATACGAGAGCCGAGTGTGGTGGGTGGACAGAGGGTGTTATCAGGGTCATTGGTACAGCCGATCAGCCCGATTGGAGCTCGATCTAGCGCAAACATTTAGGTTTCAGAGTTTAAGCTTGATTTGTCTTCATGCAAAGCACATTCATCACTCCAGCTATTCCCACACAGTATAGCGCACATGGGCAGAGGCAAGCCAATGGATGTCCAAGTTTTTCACCTCTTTCCAAACTATTGTTGTGTTATTTTGTTAGCAATACATAGTTCCCTTGATTCAGGTCCCTGAATTTCGGGCACCTCGTGTTGGTACACCGGGTCGTGAATGTTTGCCATCATGACCACCCGACGTTAGACATCAGTTTACCGATTTAAAGCCTGGTTTCCCCCTCTCATCCCAGCCCAACTGCCGCTACCGCCTCTCCTACCCACCGTCGCGAACCTCCGAGGCTCGAGGTCGGCCCGGTGATGAATCGCCGGCGCGCGCCGCCGCCGCCTCGGCCGCGTCCAGATCGCCGCACCGATAATCACTGCGCCAGATAATGGCGCATTCCTCGCGCCAGTTTTTGCCGCCGAGCTCGCGCGCCGCGCCGTTCCTCGCCGCTGGAGGTGGTGCCGACGAGGCCGCCGCGCCGGTGGAGCCGCCTGGTACCGCGCCGAGCGAGAGGCGAGGCAGGTCGGCCGAAATCTGGACCGAACACCGAGCTCCCGGACCGCGGGGAAGAATGGTCTCTGGGCGGTCTCGGGGAAGGTCTCCGTCTCTCGGGGAAGGTCTCGGGAGGTGGCGGGCCGTCAGACATGGGCCAGGATCCCGCTACCCGTCCCGGTTCAGACTGTCTGCTCTGGAGACGCCATGGGTCGCCCGCCGATGTTTCAGAGACCGCCGGGAAGTCTCGGAGAGGTCTCGACTCGAGTAGGTATCGGGAGCGTCTCGACTGAGCCCTCCGGGAGGTCTCCGGGGACAGCGGGACGTTCCGGCGTGTCTCGGGATGTCTCTCACCGGCTCGGATCCCACGGGAACCGAGCCAAAATGAGCCGGACGGCACGCTTTACATAGAGATTAGGCGGCATCGTGGCAAAAATCGGCAGGAGTTGACTATGTGATTATTGCAGGACGCCGTTGTCGGCTGATGTGTAAGAGGTATGCTATTCGGGAGATAAGTGGAGACATGCTGTTTCCGGTGATGATGAGGCGTAACATGATGGTGTGAGGGAGAAAAAGCATTTCTTCAATTCCCTCGTTGTTAATATATAACCAAAAGACCGACCACCCAGGTTGGAACGGGATGTAGAAAAAGTACATTGGCAGACGGTCATCCGAGCCTCATTTGTTATGCGTGAGCTCCCAAAAAGTATGGTTTCCGTACTCAGCAGCTACCACTTTCTTCGACTTTGAAGTTTGACCACTCCATTCGGAAGGTGACGGCACTTCTCACCCAAATGGCCATGACTATGATGGCTTTTTAATTGATCGCTCGCAAAAACAAAAGACGTAGAGCCCGGGTCTGTCCTTTACCTCGCCCTGAGGACCGTGGTAACAGATGATGGTAACTTCACATTCCTGGCGCGCAGGGGCGGAGGCGTCTGTTGCTAACCGGTCCGCCATTTCCGCTGGGGAAGAGTCTCGCCTCCTCCCGCTCCTCGCACCCATTTGGGTCACGAGGTCAGGGGTCAGAGGTCAGGCCGGCAGCCAATCACGACCCTCGGTGGCTGGTGG
>JARFNZ010001253.1:0-15090 GCA_031763405.1 Balanus nubilus
GCCCCCGCCCCCGCCCCTGGCGGCCATGTCACAGGACGTGCGTGAGCGCTGTGCTCCGCAGTCCGCACCACGCAGAGGCGCCGTGCCAGAGCGCCGTGCCGACGCGACGGCTCGGCACGGCCAGTAAGGCGCATAGTTAGACCTGCGCCTCGCACCATGTAGAGAGGAACATCCACCGATCGACTCCCGGCGGCGAATCTGTCGCTGGGTGAGCTCTCGGCTTCAATCCTGTCACGCTCTCGGTGGCGTCATACCGGCCTGGCCAGTAGGCGGGTGTCGTCAGCGGACGGTCCGAGTCGAGACGCCGACTCACGTGAGTCACCACCGCAGCGGACGGTCCGAGTCGAGACGCCGCGCGGCAAACGCCGACTCACATGAGTCACCGCTGTACCGGCCGGACGGTGGTCGGCAGCTCTCAGCTCCGGTGACAAACGGACCCGATCGACGCCGCGCACCGCACACTTTCCCGATCGATTTGCCGTGTTTGGTCAGCCCGTTGGCTCTCGTTGTTCGTGAGCGCTGTCGGTTGCGTGCGGAGTTGACGGAGGGCTCAGCCCCGCGGCGGTGGCGGGGACGGGACGGCAGGGGATCAGGACAAAGCACGTGCTGCCGTCGGTCGGTGACGGATAGCCGTGTCGCCGATGTAGGTCACCGGTCGACGCTGGCGACACCTGACCCCGTATTTAGCAGACCCTCGACTGCCAGCTGTCGCCCCAGCGCCGACGAACAGTGCCCATTTTTCACTAAATATGACAGTGGGTGGTTCATTACCGCCTGCCCCGCTGTCCTGGGTTGGTAACAGGGTTCTCTGGGCGGACGGTGCCGCACCTGGCCGCTCTGGTCACGTCACGTCACGTCACGTCACGTCACGGCCTGCGTGTGACCCTGGCCTGGACGCGTTACGGCCCGGTCCACCGGCTGTCGGTCTCCGCCCGGTTTTTGCCGCAGCGCGAGTCGCGTGTTCCGCGCGGCAGCCGATTATACAGCCGTTACATCACTGGCGCGGCCGGCGGCGCTCCGACGCTCCGGCGCGTCGGAGTGCTCGGTGAGTACCTTCACTTTCGTCGTCGGCTGCTGGGCTGCTGGGCTGCTGCGGCTGCTGCGGCGGTGGTGGTGGTGGTATACAGCCCGGTGACCTAGATCTGGCATGTCGCCGGGCCGGGCCGCCGTGCTGGAGCCAGCTGATCGCTCGTACCGCCCGCGGCTGTGCTGGGACAACACAGTCGGCACGGCGTCACACGACAAGGCAGGACCGGAGGATAGATGGCTGCAGGCACGTGCGATGTGCTGGTGTGAGGAAGGAAGCAGTAGCCAGACGGCAGGGGTGGAAAAAACATCCTGACTTCATGGATAAAGTCGGAGACCAAATGGACCTTTTATCCGGAGGCCAAGGTTGTTAAAACATTTATCTTCATGGGTATTCTGTGAGTTGGGATTGTTCCTCTTGGAATTACCTTCAATGCTATTGCCACCATGGCATACCAACAAATTCTAACTGTGCATGCTGTGAATTTTTTAATATGTATTTTCGGGGAATCATTTAAAGATTAATATTACTTTTCTTCTTCTTTTTAAGATCCCCATGTAAACTAAGCTCTGTATGGGCGCAAAATGACCTAGGGGAAAGCGGGGCAAGATGAGGCACCCGGTAAAACAGTCAAGCCGCCTTTTCTGCATGTTGCCAATGGAAAACTAACCAATGACTGAGCAAAAGTTGAAGCTCAACCAACGTGAAATAAAATGAGGCGCACTACTTTCCTTGTGGAAAACGGTCTCGAAATATGACAGGAGAAAGAACTGCAAATGCACTTTTTGTTATTTGTTAACTGGACTTTAAAGACAATTTATTCATAAGATAAGTAAAACATAAGTGTCAACACCTGGTTTTTTGATGGTCGGCTGATACAGGATCTCGGTGGGCTGCGACTGATTTCCAGGCCCAGCAATTGTTTGCTACCACAATCAAATTGTCCCAAAAGTGTCTGTGGGGCACGATGGCTGTGGCAAAATGAACACACGGGCTACGTGATCCGTTTTCCCGGAATTTAAGATATGTAGTGACATTTTTATGAGCTGTCTACTAATATGCTGTTTTTAGTCGTGATCAAAGCAATATGGAGGAGAATGATTGATAATTAGGGTTCATATCTTCAAGGTGTAAATAGAAATAAGTTAACTGTTCTACCCTTCAAGGAGCGACTTTACTTCACAATCATTAATTGACCATTTTCACCGGAGGTTAGTACATTTTGCCCCTTCCTTAGGGCAAAATGGGCGAAAGACATTGCCTTATATTTGTAAGCGCCATCGATTTGTATGAATGTTCACAATGTCATCGTTTCTGCTAAAGATGGGCAATTGATCAGCCTTCAAAATGATCTAGCAACGGTTTTCTTAGGACGTATAATCGGCGCTCTATATTAATGAAACTGTTGGGGTGTCCATCTTACCTCGCTTTCCCCTACGTTGTCGACGCGCACGTAACCCCAATATACAAAATAAGCTCTGTTTTTAACAACCTTGATCACAACATTTAAAAAGATCTTGATGCGCAGTCAGCTGCCGGAGACCATCTCCCGACCGTCCGGGTCCACAGTGTGTATTCCTATGGGCGGTCTCCGGCCTGGTCCGGAGGTTTTTCCAGCCGGCGAATTTGACGCGGCGCTGCGCGGAGTTTAGTATCAAGCGGAGGAGCCTGCCACCGGGGAGCCTGCCCCCCCCCCCCCCCCAGGTTCGCTCGATACCTTCTCCGCCTCCTCCCCCCGGTTTCGAAGGATTTTTAACACAGCCCTATGGCGCCGCCTCCTCCTCCTCCCCCCCAGACCTCTCGCTGGCTCCTCCCTGGTTGGCTCCCGCACTCAAAATTTTGTCGCGACGCTCCTGGGTTCAGATATGATGCTTTTGTGTTAACCTATTTTATTTTTGGAGTTTATTGTTCAGTAATGTGTGCAAATATTGATGTGTTGTAAATTTTGACAATTCATCTTTCGCGGTACCGTCAGTAAGGTCGGTGGTCGGTTGTGTTGAAGCCTGGGTAGATTTGAGATGTGGGCCGGAGACTAGACTGATCCTGTAGGATTTGGTCGGAGACTATGTTGAACATTTTTGCCACCCCTGCTAGACGGGAAACGGCGTTGGCTCTCCATGGATCGGTTGCTAGAGACGAAAGCACGGAAAGGCGCAAAGGCTGTGGCCTGTAGGCTGGGAAGTCGCATGACATTGAGTCATGCTAGTTACATAAGCCGGTGGTTTGCTATTATTATAAAATAGGTATATTCGGGCCGCTGTTACCTTTTCTAAGCATGAAAGCATCGCTCAGGAACGCAAGCTTATACGGACAACTTGAATAGATCGCTTGGGCTTAGGACTGTGTATGCTGACTGCCGTAATCATGGAACGACCGTTGTAGCATGCAATATCGCATTTCTATGTCCTCGTGTTCATCTGCGTGATCCTGGCGAATGATTATTTTCCTTACTCGCATGCAGCCCTTTGTGACTGTGATATCCTTTCGTGTTTGAACCGCGAGCGTACAATTATACCGCCGTTATGCCTGACCCAGTTATTTCCAGCCGGGACCGCGTGGTCCAGTGTGTCTATAGGTACCTCGCCTGGGTGTCTGGTCGGACAGTGGGGGCAGCCCATGAGGTTCAGGTTACAGGGTTACTCGACCTACTTAGATATCACCGGCACTTATCCGAGTGGGGTTGGATGGGGTAGTTTGGATGTTAGGTGGAGAGGTGTGGGAACGTTTCTCAGTGTGGAAGGCGATCAAAGTCGATTCTTCAGTCAGGTCTTCCAGTGGTAGGATGCTGTGGTTAGTTGTCGAGAAAGTGGAATGCCACAATACTGGTGGACTTCCCGCACCTGCGCCTGTGTTTGAATTTCCTCAGTGAACTGTGGAGCGGCGTTTCGTATGCCATTGTCAAACGGTCACCGCGGTATCCATTCGGCGGTTACATCAAAGTGATTGCCGGGGCACCAATCGGTAGCCCATAACTTCTCTCATTTCCCAATAGGAGGAGCAGCTGGGAGGCGTGGGACCGTTCGGGTCGGTTTCCCCGGGCCGGGCGACCCCGTTCCGTGGCCCTCGACACGTGGCGTCACGTGGCGCCGCGTGTTGCCGCGTGGTCAGCGGACACCTTTCACCGGGCACCTGCCATGCCTGGTCCCCCGTCCCCCGCCCGCCGACCGCCGCCCGCCGCCCGCCGCCCGGTCTCGTCCCTCTCTCCCCCTGCCGGCCGGCTGTCCGTTCAGGGAGGGGAGGGCCAGCGACCCACCTGTATCCCCGGGTACCGCTCGGACCGCTCTCCCCTCTGAAGTGGAGCACCGGGCGACCGTTCGTCCCCGCTGGAACGCCAATCCACCTGTTGTTGCCGCGGACCCGGCTCTCCCTGATGGAAAACAGCCGGGATGTTCCAGTTTGCCTTTCTACCCTTTTCGTGTAAGCGGTGCGACTGTTGGACCGAATGATCCCCAGAGGAAAAAACTGCTGATAAGCGTCGTTTTGTCACGATTTTAACCAGAAACAGGTGTTTGAAATCTGCATGAAAGTCAAACGGTTGGATGGCTCCGTTCACTTTTGAATTTTTATTGTCGCCGGCCATGCGACGTGAGTCACCTTAACTGTCCCTAAACACGAAAAAACAATGCTGTGAGTGCACATCACAAATGTGTTGCATGCGCTACGAATGTCATTTCTCGTCAGGGCCATCCCTTGTTCCCAATCCGGCCAACCATTGGTAACACTCCCATCGTCAAGATGACGCATTGCCCTTTCCATGTTGCGGCCTGTGGGCAGCCTTCATCGCTGGATAGCATATCGACATGTCGATGTCGAACCAGGCAGGACAGTAATCGCGGCGGAGGTGCCCACCGCGCGGTGGTCCTGCGCCTTCCGTCCGCCAGGTGAAAGGCGGTGGGGTTGGGGGTTCGGTGCCTCCTCTCGTCTCGGTGGCGCCGCTGGACTCGGGAGGGCGTGACGAGACGCTGGGTGGTGGGAGCGTGGGTGGACGGTGGTGGACGTCAGACAGGTAGTGGTGGACGGCGGGGAGGTAGACGGGGCTGCCGGCGGTGGGAGTTGACAGCGGAGGGGGTATAGACGCCGGACGGTGGACGGGAGGGGCCGCCAGCTGCCTCAGCCGGTGCGTGCCGGGCTCCCTGCCCGTGGTGCCGGCTGCGTGGCTCCCGCCTCGCACACCGGCCGAAATTCGACAGCTCGCCTCGATCGGCCGGCTTGATCGATGTGGGGCTGCTTCATGAAAAGTAAATCCACAAACTTGCTTGCGTGATAAGTGATGTTCTGCAAACACTGAGCGAAGTTCATTAAAATGTTTTCAGGGTTTTCTCATTCAAATGTCAAGGGCATATGATGAAGCAATACACCATTTTTGCATTGGGGTCGAGGCTCGCTGCAAATGTCATGTAACCGTTTCTTTGTGAAACTGTCCTCACAGGAACTATTTACGCCGGTTGAATAGTCAGGTGTGCCGGTGGCTGTTCACGACGCTGTTAGTGTTCCAATAGGATCGAATAAATAAAGGGAGTTTTAAAATCTTGGATCTAATCACAGCTCTCCATCAGCCACCTGCTTACTTCTGGCGTTCATTTTAAAGTGTCATTTCGATTAAAAAAATTATTCGCTGGCATAACGTTTTTGCCGATGTCCAAGCGGCTCGATATCTAGCCAATAAGATGTCTAGATTGCTATACAGACATCTTATCACATGGGTCGTATCGAAGTGCGTAAACGTTTGTTTGATAGATAGAGTATTCGTTGTCAGCCCTCCAAATATGGGTCACTAGGTCATGATATATTTATGATCCAATATGGTCCACACCCTAAACATGAGTGGTACTTTGCTCTAAGATGCTGAATACGTCCCCCTCCTCCCTGCAATGACTGGACAAGCTTGATACCGAGCCCTGGTCGTGAGGAGCGCATGACGCCCTATATGGTGTACTTTGAAGTGGCCGTCGGGTCGGTGCTGTCACATCGTCTTGGATCTGTGCTCCGTACTTTGATCTGTGCCGGTCATTTGTATACGCGTCTGTCCGTCTGGGCGGAACTGTTTGTCCATATGTGTTTGTTCCATTGAGCCATCGAAGGTCACGGTTGTAAGTCGTGTATCGGTTTGTCTGACGATGCATCCTTTCGGCTGACTTTCTGTCTACCGTCGACTGACTTCAATAATGTTATAAATGCAGGTACTTGAAGCTTAAACGATTATCCGCTTATTCTAATGCCCCATCGTTGAGTTGCCGTCTCTGCTTGTTTGCAACGGTGAACCTATTGTTCAAGGGGATTTCACAGTCCGGTGGGCATAGTATAAGCCGTCCACGAGAATAGACAGAAGACAGACAGAGACAGAGACCCTCTTCCCGAAGATGTGCTGTCCAGCGTGTCTCCTCCCCACCATCCCGAATTCCTCACTCTAACTCGCCACTTTGCCTCGCGTTTCAGCCGTGCGGCAGGACCGGATGCGCGGCGGTCGGAACAAGTTCGGTCCCATGTACAAGCGAGACCGGGCGCGCAAGATGCAGCAGATCCGACAGCTGCAGCTGATGTCGCCGCAGCGGGTCACGCTGCCGACCGTCGGCACGGAGGCGGTCACCATCAGCTACGCCACGCCGACCACCTCGCTGCCGGTGACGTACGGCGGCGGCGGCGCCAGCATCGCCATCAAGCAGGAGATCCAGTACCCGGTGCTGAGCTCCACCTCTGCGTCGTCGCCCGACTCGTCGTGCTCGCCGCTGCTGGGCGGCCCGGCCGGCGAGGCCTGGGCGGCCGGCCGGACAGGCGACGTGCCGCCCATCGTCAGGGAGCTGGTGGCCTCGCTGGACGACCGCCGCTGGCAGCAGCAGCTGTTTGAACTCCTGCAGACGCAGACCTACAACCAGTGCGAGGTGGACCTGTTCGAGTTGCTCTGCAAGGTGCTCGACACGAACCTCTTCACGCAGGTGGACTGGGCGCGCAACTCGGTGTTCTTCAAGGATCTGAGGGTGAGTACCGCGGCCGGGGCGGGGGTGGAGGTGTTTGGCTGTGGTTTATTTAGACGGTGGGCCAATGTGATGCTTCGGGCGACGAAGGCCTGGTTGGAGTTGTGGTATTCTCAAAACATCACTTAAATTGCGGTCCGTACGATGCCAGTGCGTGGGTCTGGGTATGGTTAGCAAGAAATATGAAACGCATCGCTGACGCAAATCTCACTTCAGCGCCTGCCGCTTCTCAATTGAACTGGAGTCTAATGCGTTCGGCATTACGTAAGAGAGTCGTTGAACTGGAGTCTAAATGCGTTTGGCATTACGGAAGAGAGTCGGGTAGCTCCGGATAAGAGATGCAATATTTCAATACCGCATTGCCGGCATGCCGGTAATTTTAAGCACCGCTGGTAATCGTGCGGTGTGGTAATGTACTGGTAATGTGCTCATGGCGGTATGTTGCCGGTAGTGGTGGATTCAGACTAATAATACAGCTTATGTATATCCCGGTAATATGCCGGTAAATGGTCTAGAGCTGCGTAAATGCCGACCTTTATTCCCTTGTGGAGGTGCCGATACGGTGCCGGTAAATGCTTTTTGAGGAAAGTTGCATCTCTATTCCGGATGTCTCTAACATCTCCGGCGCAGACCTCGAACAAGCAAACACATCCGGAGATCCATCTCCTCTCAGCGACCAACTGCGCCATTTAACGCGACATGTACCCGGCCCGCTGCCAGCACCCTCCGGCGCCCCGACCGAGCCGCTCTGGGCCGGTGAATACGGACCGGTGTGACGCATCATATCGGACCACAGTCGCGCTACAACATCATGCTCGGGAGCGGGTTAGCCTGGCAGGAAGTAGCCCCGTGCCGGTGGGATGGGCCCGTCAGGGCGGATGTGACCCTGTGCCACTCGGCAGGCTGCGGACCGGGTCACCTTGACCCAGCAGCAGCGCGGCGGCCGGCGGCGGCCGCTCGCAGCGCCGCGCGCCGGCCGACGGCGCAAGTGCTCCGACTCGCCTGACTCGCCGCTCGCGCCGCAGGCCGCCGGTATCTGGGTCAGGGTCGGCGCCGCCATCGCGCTGACCCACTGCACTCGGCTGACCCACTATCGCTGCCGAGCTATTCCGAGCGGGGGACCGAGTTTTACAGGTGGCCGGCGGTGACGGGCCTGGCGACGAGCCCAGCACTGTCATGCGGTGCCACTGCTGACTGCGGTGGCGCTAGGCGACGACGGATGGGGCGTTTTAGGGAAAATGGCTGGTATGAGGGGTGACGGAGGGGCGTGCTGTGTCAGCTAGGCGTCGGAGTGGGGGACGGACGCAGCAGCGCGTCCCGTTGTGATGCTGGCGCGGCTGTTCAGGATAAACAAAGCCACTGCTGGTGCTGACGGCTGCTGTTGTGAAGTGGTTGAACGGTACGTCGCTATGTGTGGTGTAGCATGTTTGGAAGCGCATGCAACGCTGCGGCGTAGTGGACGGCGTTATGCACGAGAGCGTTTGATTTGTATACGTAATGGACAGATCCAATGTGCTGGCGGGCAATGTGCTATCTCGGGGTAGCTGGCTTTTGGCGAGCCTCAGTTTCAGTACCGGTCGGTAGAAAAGTATAAAGGTCGATACATAGCCTGGCGCCTGCCGACTATGCTGGTTGAAAGTGAAAACCTGTGCGGACGATGTTGACGGCATATTCCCGTCAGACAGCCGGAGCAATGCATAGGCGCTTATCCGTCTCTTCGAATTTCGATGATAAGAGCCAAGACCGAATGGACTTTCAGTCGCACACTGTTATGCCTTTGCGCGATTCACTTGTTCAGTGCGAGTGCATGATTCATTGATTGCTTGACCGGCTGGTCACAGAATTTCACAGAATTGTTATTTAAACAGCGTCAGATATGTCGCTGGTATCAAAACACGCACTCAAGCACTTCCTTCGGCCTATTCCGTGAAATAACTACCATTTGGCGTCATCATGATTCATGTCCTCTCCCAGCCACGCAGGTTCAACTAACATTCTAACAAGCTGATCGACCGAGTAAGAGATGCGTGCCGCCCACCAGTTCGCCCACGCTGACTACAGATGTAGAATATACGGGTCCCCACCGGGGTGACTTAGGGATCGAGCGTAACTCGTTCAGATGCTGTCGCACCGGCTTTGAACCCCTTGTGACGTCACATGGGGCCGGGCGGCGCGGCTTGGCGCGGTTCCGCGTTGCTGCGGCGCGTGCTGTTTATCTGACGTGCGGTAAACAGCGTCAACAGAACTGGGACAAGGTGAGGCCGCGCTCGCCAGCCGTGTGACGTCACTTCTCCCCCCTCGCCGCCCGCCTGCCATCTAGCGGGGCGGCAGGGAACTAGCGGGCCGAGCTAGCTGCCCAGACATCTGCGGTCGAAACACGTGAAATCCTTTGAGCAATTAGCTCATGGTCAGAGAGCCACAGTTCCGTATCAAATGAATGAAAGGAACGCGGCAGTGGCAGGCTATGTGCCGTGAGTCAGTGCGTCTGACAGTGCGGACCGACTGGACTTGTTTGCCATTAGCGGCACCAGGCGGACGTTGATGAGCCTGCATGGTTCGAGTTGCAGGGAGAGAGAGAGGGGAGCCGAGGCCGCGGCGCTGCCGGCGCTGGCTACGGAAGGTCACTGTTGACTCCGTGTCTGCCTGTGTGCGGACAAACTTCCGGGAGCGTGGTGCGGTGGTGGCAGCCGGTACAGAGAGCCAAGGCCGAGCCTAGCCTGGGGCGGAGCTGCCGCACCGGACCGGGACGCTGGCTTCCTCCTAAGGCACCTGGCACGTCTCGACCACTGCCAGCAAGGAAGAACAGGGGAATGGTGGTTACATTTATATTCCACCAAACGATTGTTGCTAAGGAAATGCCATCGTAGTATGTGTATAATGGTTTGCCACCAGGCACGATGGTTTTCGTGATGAACCCAGAACCATACTTATGCATCGGCATTGCCATTGGGTAGGCATGCATAATCCGTGGTGATATTTCCATAGCCAAGCTAGCTAATTTTCATATTTGTTCTGCTATTGCGACAGCTAATTTCGCTCCAATACCTGTCGCTCCCACCCTCACCGATGACCGACCCCCACTACCGCTGCCCTCCGGCCTCTCCTGCTGGCTGCTGGCTGCCGGCTGCTGGCTCCACCCTCAGCTGCACCATCTGCCTGTCATGGCGGCCCGTCGTCACCCCTGTCCGTGTGTCGCCGGCGGGGCGCCACGCACGTGCGTGTTGCCCCACACGGAGCGTAATGGGCGCGTCACGCACACCGCAATGTGGGTCACGGACCGCCGCGCCGCATTGACCAACTGGCGGCCGCGCGCGCGCTTTGGCAACGCCTCGAACTGGGTCACCGGTCGGCTTGGCGGCGGCGGCGGCGGCGGCGGCGGTGCTCTGACGTAACCGACGGCGGCCAGCGATTGGTGCTGGTGAGCACCGGCAGCCTTTCACGCGCACCGAACTCACACTCACGCAGAGGGGTGGTTGGTCTGAGGGCTGGGAAGGGGTCGGGGATGGCCAGGAGGGTGTTGAGGCCGACCTCGGCTGGATGGGAGCAGGGCAGAGGTCTGCACAGAGCCTGGGTGGTGAGGCTGAGCTCGGCTGGATGGGAGGACAGAGGTCTGCACAGAGCCTGGGTGGTCAGAGGGCTTGTCACTTTCGATACTGGACACTGGTGTCAGGTTTAGCGCGGTGACAACTCACAGGACAGTTTTCTGCTGCGACGGCTGGACCTGAGTCTTATTTTCATTGTTGTCATAGATATTGGGATGCTTGGGCTGAGCTATTACTTATTATGTCGGATTAGTCGATTGCTCGATCGTTAAATAGGTACCCATAGCTGATCTCTTGTGAAATCTGGCGCTGTCACATGGCCACCATCGCTGCACTTCAATGACCACCTACCAGCTGGTGGTTCCGAACCAGGTGTGTAGAGCTGGACCCTGACCACTGCCAGCTGGCCAGGCCGCGCCGCTCTGCTGGTGCCGCGCAGTGGCCTCTGGCTGCGGGTCGGCTCACATGGCTCACGCAGTGGCCTCTGGCTGCAGGTCGGCTCCCATGGCTCACGCAGTGGCCTCTGGCTGCAGGTCGGCTCCCATGGCTCACGCAGTGGCCTCTGGCTGCAGGTCGACTCCCATGGCTCACGCAGTGGCCTCTGGCTGCAGGTCGGCTCCCATGGCTCACGCAGTGGTCTCTGGCTGCAGGTCGGCTCCCACGGCTCACGCAGTGGCCTCCAGTGGCGTCAACAGGACAGCTGGTCCGCGGGGCATTGTTCTGACACTAGCCGACAATTACCCTGCCACGTACTCGTACCAACCTGGTCTTGGTCTTGTTACCTGTGTGGCCGGTGAATATTCTGTCCAGGTAAAAAGGAAACAACTGGTTGTAAAACACCGCGGAAACACCGCGTTGTAAAGGATCGTTGAATGGGGATTTTTACATATAGGTGCCCACATCTGCTCTAGAACCGTATAATTAAACAACAATGGTATCAGTTCCCGACGCTTATATAAATATCGGGAAAAGTTTCACTTGTGGAGACCTCGGAGCCGGGCTGGCGGAGCCCATGTCGTCCTAATGGACGGACAGTGCTCTCAATCGGCGTGTTTGTCTCTCGGCGGCGTGTTTGTCTTCCGGTGGGCCGGTATGTGGCAAAACTGGCGTGTTTGTCTCGCCGCGATACCGGCCGAGGCCCGGCGCAGTGTGATATCACGGCTTCCCCTAGCGGCGGCGGTGGGAGGCGCTCCTCTGCTCCATACCCCGGCTCCCCCAGTTGGCGGCCGTGGGAGACTCATGCCAACGCGACGGTGAGAACGGCGTGCAGAGTCCCCAGTCCAGACTCAACTCTAGCCGGCTCGGTGTCGCCTGTACGGGTGAAAGTGTACAGGATGTTACGAATGATGCAGAGACTATATTAAGAAACTCTGACTCGGGTGGTAAGATGTCCTGGCATTTGTAGATAATGCCGTTCTCCACTGGGATGACACGACAGGGGTGCCCGTTACTGCACCAAACTGCAGCCGTCAACAAGTTCAAATAAGCCCTGGTATGATGACAAATATTCTGCAGGCCGAAAACTGGTTTTATCGCATTTGGACATGGGCACTGACATGCATGGTGTCGATGAACCACGAAGGGGTGGCTGCGAAGTGCGACATGCAATGCTTGTTGCATGAAAATATTTCAGTGAAGCATACGTTACGAATAATGCATGTGAGTTGTCGATACCTTATATGTGGTGCGTTCTTTTTATCGGGACGTTCCGTAGCGGTTTATAACAGCCCGTTATATTGTTGAGTGCGACACCGTTCGCCAGTTAGAGCCTTTCGATGTTATCAAATACTTTTCACACACAGACTGCATGCAAAGGCATTCGATGATTGATTGACTGATTTGTTGTCCGGTATTAGCTGGCTAAAGGCTTTGTCTAAAAAAATATTCACGCAGTTCGTTGGCGATATGTGACATACTGATGCAATCAGTTTTGCTTTTTGCCAAATGAGTCTGGCACCAAAATCCAAGAGGCAAATCCTGTGACGTGGAGCGAAATGGATATTGTTGCGGACAAATGAGCCTCGATCCCTTCTCCTACTGCACCATCCGACTGACGCGTCTGACTCGAGCAATTGCCGGTCGGAGTAAGAGTGACAATTGATACGGAACACATATGTTGGGGGACATTTGCTCGATTTGTTCACCGATGGGTTCCGTTTGGCATCCCCTGTTGAAGTACGGGCGTCGGACAGCCCGTCACTCTCCGTCCGTCCGTCTCCGTCCGTCCGTCTCCGTCCGTCTCCGTCCGTGTCCGTCCGTCTCTGTTCGTCTCGGCCGCTGCCCGCTGTCCTCGGGGTTGCGGCGGCGGCGGCGGCGGCGGCGGTGCCGCGGCCTTGGAGCTAGTGAAAGTGGCGGAATAAATGGCTGTGATGGGGCGGCCACGCACTGCCGCCGCCCGCCGGACCGGGCCGGGCGAGGCAGAGGGCTCGGAGAAGGAGGGGGAGGGGAGGGGAGCACAGAGCTGTCCGCTGCCCGCCTGCTGCCATCCGTCACGCAGCCGGGCAGGACTGAGGCCTCCGTCACGTTACGTCACGTCACGTCACTGAAGGCTCTCCAGCCTTCAGCCGACGGACCGAGACTGAGGCATCCGTCACCCGCCATCCAGACTTTAGCTGGCCAGGCAAGACGCGACGTTCGCACCGCCGCCTCCGCCGCCGCCGCTGCCCCGGCGGAAAACAGCGGGCCCGTCCGGCCGGTGCCGACTGAGTCATGTGGCGGCCGATTTGGGTCACTTTGAGAGAGGGACGCAGGCTGCTGTGACGCGGTGGGCCATCGTTTTCCGCCGGCGAGTGGGTTGTGCGGGCCTGCAGGGTGGGTTCTAGGATGCTTCATATTGCACCGTGGCCGGCGGTGGTCGGGCCGTGTCGGTACGGAGTTTTCCGTCCCCGGCTCGGCTCGGCCGACTGGTGACTTTGTGGTGTGATGGAGGAAGGTCAGACGCTGCTATTGTCGAAATCATGCCGAGGGTGGGGCGTTTGGCGTCCTGTGGGTCGATCATACTTATTGTTGTATGCATGACCATTGAAGAACAGCAAAACAATGCGATTGATAAGGAAATGCCTTTACCTTCTGATTTTTTTTGTGTCGGTCGACGCTAGCGTACATATGTTAAAATCGTTAAACAACAAAGAGTATCGATATAGGTACAGGAATGCCAAAAATGTCGCATACCTCACAACTTTATAACATGTCAGCATGCTGTTTTTTTCACACGTCTGCCGAGAGCTTCTCGTATTTATGAGCTCACTGTTATCAGAGCGCTCCATTTCATCGTTTTTACTCCGAGCACATCCTACCGCACATCTGACGCGCCTTCCTGCGGCGGTCCAGATGACATTAATCGGCGGTGTTTTCGTTCCACCTGGCGCCGTCCTTTCCTGAAGCGGCGGCACCTCCGCGGGGAGTGTGGTGCAGGGGCGTTTTTACACCCCTCCCCCGCCGGGCCCGTCACAACAGCACCTGGGATGAGCCGCCTCGTGCGTGACCCGATTCCCGTTACTTTGCGGTCTGATCTCTGGGCTTTGCGAGGTGTCTACTGCCTGGTGTATCTATTTACGGCGCCGGACGGAAACCTCATTGTGGGTCTTGTTGGCCTTGTGGGTCTTGTGGGCCTCGTGGGCCTTATAGGTCTTGTGGGCCTTGTGGGTCTTGTGGGCCTTGTGGGTGTTGTTGGCCTTGTGGGCCTTGTGGGCCTCGTGGGCCTTATAGGTCTTGTGGGCCTTGTAGGTCTTGTGGACCTTATGGGTCCTGCAGGTCTTGTGGTCCTTGTGGGTCCGTGTGACTCGGCAGTCGGGCTGGGCACGCTAACGGTGTGGAAGGATTGATAATTGGTGTTTTAGGACGCTTCAGGTTCGAAGGCTATGTCGTGCCAACAGTGTGGAAGGACAAGAACATGACGGCGAAGGTTGTTCGGTGGCGTTGTTGCGTGATGGTGGGCTGATTAAAATATTGCAGTACTCCTGTTGCGTGTTGATGAGTCAACTGGAGATGATCGGATTGTGGGGGAATCGGGACACAAAACAAAGACATTCTAGCTTTGCCACAAAAAGTGACTCAAGCAGCCTACCGTTTTACCGTGTTCTTGTGGAAAGTCTTGGACACCTGCGTTGTGCAATGCATAGGCGGTACCTGTTGCCTGAGTTGGCTACAGCTCATCATGCTAACTGATTTTGTTTTTTTAGGGAAAGTAACTTTGATCTGATGCAATATTTCTCGCATTCCAACGAGTCATCACACGGCAAGGACGTTGATGAGCGTGATGTGCTGTCACCAGCACGATAACTGACGTCCGAATAGTTTTTGTACTCTTTGACGCTTAGTCGACTTTGAGCCCAGGCGAAAGCTTTCATCAAACTATCACTTCTTGGTTGCTTCGGCCCCGCTTTTTTATCGGCCTAAGTAGAACTGCTAAATCCTCGGCGTTTATCGAGCACCTCCCGGCCGCGTAGTACCTATGCCTTTCGCTGCCCGTCTCCCTCATCTGGTGGGGGGGGGGGGGGGGGGGGGGGGGGGGGGGGGGGGGGGGGGGGGGGGGGGGGGGGGGGGGGGG
>JARFNZ010001364.1:0-15089 GCA_031763405.1 Balanus nubilus
CGGGGGTGTGTCGCGGCCTCCGAGCCGGGAACGTCGTCAGTTGGCGCTCGGGCGGCGCTACTGGTGGCGGGAGAGTACACGAGACCGGAGATCGTTGAAAAACGTGAGACAGCAGAGTGCGGACGAAGAACGGAGACCAGAAATAGGAGAGACCAGAACGGAGACCAGAAACAGGAGAGACCAGACCAGACAGAAAGTCGGAGGCCAGAGACTGGAGACATGGAAAAAGAGACCGTAAACGCATGGGGCCAGGCAACGAGACAGTAGAACAGAGACATAAAGGCTGTTGCCAGAGACCGACCAAAGGGACGAAAAACCAGAGACCGGAAAGAGGAGACATAACGGAAGACTGGTGAACTAGACCGAGAACTGGAGACCACAGGCCGGAGCCATGTCTGACGACGACCAGCTGACGGCGTCTGAGGAGCTGGCCGAGAGCCCCGTGCCGAGCCCAAAACACCACGGCGACAGGTGAGTACCCGGCGGCCGGCGGCCAGGCCTCCCTCGCCCCGCACGGCCGCTCTGCTGCCATAGCCCGGCTCATGGCCCCGGGGCCGACGATGACGCTTGTTGCGGACAGAGTGCCTAGTAAGGTCGTGACGGGAACAAGTCACGCCAGTGACGGTGGATTGTATTTTGGTTGGGTGGAGGCAAAGCCAGTGGCCCACTGAGCGTTATATTCTGTTAGGACTGAGGGCCCCGTCACCCCCTGGACTGAGACATAATATAATGAGACCCATGCTTCTCTTCTTTTCCGCCGCCCATGTGTCTGGCGCGTCGCTCAAAATGTAAATGATAAAGCACAGCTGGGAGTCTGTAAAGGTTTCAGAATATTCAGCATTCAGCTGGTGGTAGAGGTGGGGAATATGCATAACGTACGAATTGCATAGTAGGGTGAGTCACATTTTTAACCTTTGTTACTTAGCAAGGTGCCCATTTGATTTTGTCATGCCCCATGTATGTGGGAACAATGTGCCACTACTCATTTTCTAACTTTTGGCTCCTCTAGGTCTGAGCGGGAAAAGTTTTATTTAGCCAAATTTTAGGCGCTCCTAGCCCCACCATTCGGTTCACCTTTGAACTATATTCAAATCCCTGTATGTTTAATGGTCATTCACAACAAGTCGAAAGAGTTGCAATGACATTTTGGCTTCAAAATTTCCCTGTACATCATTTCGAAGTTTTTTTGCGGTTTAAACGTTCTTAACCAAACTTTAATTTAGTAGTAAAATGTGATGAAATCTTTCGCTTGGAAACTCAACAAACCATAAATAACCATTTAAAATACACGGAATAGTTTTGTTCGCAGTCAGCCCGAATAGAGGCGCAAGTGTTGGCCAAAATTTGCTTAAATCAAACATCTTTCGCTTTGTGCTTGATTGGGAATAAAATTAAAGGCAAGAAATGGTAGCACACTGTTTTACATGATCCGTATCCTAACATTTCATATGCACCGTGTTCTGTGTTTGCTGACACACCCTATCGCATAGGTATAGACGATGCGGCGCAATTATGATTCTTATCATGCCAACTGAGGCTGACAATGGGAAGATGGTGTCATAAATGTCCCCTAAACGTTATTTATAAACTGAAGATGGCTTTAGATGGGTGATTTCCATAAACCCGCGCACTACCGATGGGTGATTCCCGCCCCCTTCCCTCTCAGGTTTTTCGTCCATAGCTGGAAAACAGCGGTGCGTAGTGCCAATTAAGTTGGTACAGCTATCGGAAAATCAATTGCGCGCATAGTGAGCAAATGTTGACCCCCAGATCATCTCAGGTCAGGTAACCAGTCCAGGTCTGGTAACCCAACCTTCAAAAATGTTTGTTATTTTGCCACAGGCACATAGATTGGCTGAGAGATTTGAAGCTTTCAGCAATTAGTAAGGCGATTAGAACCTACAGCTTCTATGTCTCGAATTTGCGTATTGGTGACATGAGGTAAGGTCATTTTTGAAACACCCGCATTATAAGTTAATAGGGAAACCTTAAAATGCCTCGTGTTCTAAGGATATGCCTCTGATCAGTCCAATATTATTTCAGGATCATGTTCTCTTAGACCATTATTGATGATGCTGGCGCAATGTTTGATCAGTGACCCATGCAGGGGCATTCAAGGTCATCTGAGATCACAAACCCTTTTTTACTTCTAACTTTTGAAGAGTAAGGATACCAAGATTAATGCTCTGTCTTGAATAAAAAAGAAGTTCACGAAAAAACGGTTTGCTTAATAAGGTCATTTTGACATTTGCTAACGTCTGGAGCCCCAAACAATTGACATTAATTTTAAACTTGACCGCATTTTTTTGTTACGGCGAAAGAGCATGTCAAGAGCATTCAAGAGCTTTCCAGTTTCTTTGTAGCTATCATAGTTCCATACATAATCGGGGGTTTCTGCAGAGATGTCCAAGCTTCTCGTAATATTGGGAAATTTAATCTTCGTTGACCTCCGGTGAGCTCAATTTTGACCTAACAACTTTGTATTTTCGCTAGTCCTTGTCACGAGCTATCTAACGCCGTTTACCGTTTGTCGCTACTTAGCGTGGTTTTCGTGCTCTTGGGGGCGGAAATCAACGTCCAGCAGTTGGGTATTCGGCGTGAACCCCAGGAAGTTCGAGGGTTAAGTGTTATTTTGATCGTTTCATGAAGGAGAAATAAGAAATTCAATAAAAATCATGTCACTCTGAGAAATACTTTTCTTGTTCACCAGTGGCCTAGTTTGATATAGTGAACTGTTTTCGTGACGCCAGAATGCTGCCTGGTCAATGCAACAAAGTATCTTGATCGCACCTCCTGGGGATCACCCCACGATAATCGATGCGATCCATATTGCGTTTCAAACTTGGGATACGTTGAATTGGACAGTTGGTGCAGGCACTATTAATGACTAACTGCGCTCAATGGGCGGACAATAATAGCCACGACAGCAAATAGCTGCATTTCCGTTGGTGTGGAAATCACGTGCATTCGCTTAATGCTGTGTACGGCCGTCCTTTGACGCCTTTGCCCTCTCATACCAGATGACCAATACATAATAGATGACCAATACCAATACAATACAAATAGTGAAAGGTTCGCCTGGAAACTCAATCGTTCTCAAGAACTCGAACCCGGAACCAATTTGACATGAACCTGTTATTGTATTCCTATCCAACGGGAACGACATTGCACATTTACCAGTTCCACTTGTCGACTGCCTTGCAATCATCGTATATCTTTGTGATAATGCCAATTTCTTATCCTTGTTGAGTTGCCAATGATTGGGACAAATTGGCTTCCATTTCTTTGCAGAATTCAACTGTATGCCTGGATTATGGGTGATCGAATTATAGGCCACATGACTGCATTTGATCTTGGGCGCCGCACTGGACGCTACACGATGACTCAGTGGTTGGCGATTCCTTCTGTTGCTGATTTTATCTGCATTAGGAATCAAGATCTCACTTTAAGACCGTTTAACCAATTTATCAGAAACACATACATATGCAATCAAGACCGCATCCGTCGGTATCATCGAGCTACTATACATTAAGCATTTTGTTGTCAAATTATTGGAGAAAGCAAAGCAGAGAATGAAAGAAAATCTGAATACTTTATATTTAACTTATCTCATTAATTGTAAACTGTTTTCTGGTTAACCTTCTTGGCCTTCGCCGTCTCAGTTTCTCGCGAAAGTAATGTATGGTGTAATTTTGAGGAAATGAAACTCGCTTCGCCCGGTTAAAAATAAATGTCAGCTCGACATGAAGGCTGCTTTATATTTGCAACAGCACCTCCTGCTGTGCAATTTTATATATCTTCGCGATAGATTCTTTAAGCATTAACAATTAATATGAACTGCCGAAGTTCCCGCTCACTGTACCTGTCTAATAAAACATAGATGATAACACATAGATGACGAAGCACCGGTTCATAGGAAACAATTTCCTGATACATTCATTCAGCCCACATACATTCCAATACAGTTTTATGTAAATGCTTAAGTGGGCTTAACGGATGTTATTAGTACCCACTTTGTAATAATTTTTAGGACTTGCAATGTTTGTTTTCGATCAATGTACTTGTCCAGTCTCCATCGTACGGTTTTTGGAATCATCTGATATTTAATTTCGGTGAGCACATTCTCTCTAGAACTTATTAAAGATGGATCTTTGCAGAGACCTTTAGGGGTTTCTGTGAATAAATGTTCATGGCCAATGAGGACAATTTTTGAATTATTAAATATTAAATATTGAATGATTCATTATTCAATGTTAAAGTGCCGTGTGCGTTGTCTCCAAGATGGTTATACATTGCTAAGGCAAAACTGAAAAATTGTCTCAAGAAGGGTTGCTCTTGGCAAAGTCGTTGCAACGTGAAGTGTGTCTCTTTCGTTTTTGATTGCACTCCCTCCATATACAGGCTGTAGACGGTTGGGGCATAAGGCTACAGTTCGCAGAGCAGAGTGATTCTGGGAACATTATATTATGTAATGAGATTGTGCTCGGATATTGACGTTTTACGTGAGGTTCAGTCGAGTGTTTTATTGCGTTGCGGCTTTGTACTATTGTAGGTCTTCACGTCAATGTCGAAGAGAAGCAGTGCTTCCCAGCTGAAAAACGATGATGTGTTGTCAACTCCGCTACGCCAATATCGGTCTTACAACTCAAGTTGCATCACATTGCGTTTACGTTCAACCTTCTGCACAAAATGCGATGTGGATGCGGTTGATAAAGTTACACGATGACTGATTAATATAACCAACAAATATTTGGGTGGGGCTTTTGTGTCCACTCGTCGACCTTTGACCCCTTGTTTAAACGAACTGAGGACAACTTAGCCCTTTCGTGCAGTTGCGCGACACTACGCGTGACCGTAGGCGGACTTACCATGGATAAAGTCCATGGACTTACCGACCCAGTCGCTGTCTCCTGTCAGCATACCGTCGGAACTGCATGCGACGTCGACCGACTCTCACGTAACGCCGTCATAATATCCCTACATACTGTACCCTCCAGTGCAATATGGGACGTGCAGCTCCTTTTCATACGTATCAGTAACGTAACATGAACGTCAGGCTACTGAAAGACGTCGGGCGATCCGTGCCATGGTCTGTTTCAGCTCGCAGCCAATGGAACTGTGAGAGCACGTCTTGATAACTACACACTGGGGAAATATTCAAGTGAATATGTGCGACTGCATCTGAGCTATAGGTAGTCTCGCTAGTGCTGGCTCTTCATATTCTGCCTTCATTGTAAAATATTAACGTTTCTGGTGTATATTCTGTCGGTGTCGGTGGAACTTTTCAGATTTCTTGAATTGTTCAGGATGAAAATGCTCTCGTCTGTAGATAATAGGGGTTAATTTAGAGTCGTATTTAGCTCTATAGTCATGCGTAATTGTACAAGTTCTATAGCAATCACGGTTATTTATGAAGTAATTAAAGCACCATGGTGGTTATTATTATAGAAGTTCACCACATGTCTAAATGAACACCTAAATCAATGAATGAACTAAATGAACTAATCAATGGACTAATGAACTAAATGAACATGGCTTGTGGAAACCAACGATCTTCGGAGTAAAAGGATTAAAACTTACTAGCAAGGTTCTTCGGAGGATCATAGGTACTTCCTTGTTTTACGATGCAACGATACTGGATTACGAAACATTAGGACAAACTACAGACTCACACATGACCTCAAGAGATGGTAAGAATCGAACACTACGAAACAAATAATGTGGAATGGATTGATTCGGTCTCATAGAATTGTTTTAATTTCGGAACTTATCAAAAATTGATTACCTCTTTATTTTATTTTATTTTATCACTCAGGCGCATCTGAGACATTTCACACTATCACGACTGCTTCTGATGTGCATTGCAAACAACCGTATCATGCATTATGGGTCAGACCCTCAACCAGCTACTTTACTTTTTCATCTTGTAATGATGAGAAACATAATAACTGCCCATTTGTGTATGCTACGGCCGTGCCTGCTGTTGGCCGATGCGCTGAACAGCGGAGATCTCGTGAATTATGTGCACGTGTAGTCGCCGGTGAATTATGTCGTCGCCGTCGTCGTCGTTGCTGTTGCTGTTATTATTACTTGGTCAAGTTAAATTACGATATTTATTTAACGTCGGAGGAAGGTATAATAAATATGTATGAAACAAAATTTCGAGAACTATCTTTATTTTCACAATGCCGTATTGTTCATGGGATGATCATAACTGCAATGTGATTCTTTCGATGCATTAAAAAACAATTATTTCTGCGTCATTTCCGCTGTTGTGAAGTAAAGGTGCACCAGCACCCTCAGTTTAAACACTGAACAGCAATATTTACGAAAAACACCTCGAGCGAGTGCTAACCAAGGCAAAGTACGCTTCCACCTGGTATATTGATCAAGCGTTCTAGATTTCCGGTACGTCACCTCTTAATGACCTACTTACGTCATTCAAATGAGACGAAGTATCTAAAATACTGTCAGACATTTTTTTTAATAGCTCCCTTATGATGTCCAACCATTGGCTGGGGGGGGGGAGCATTTTTCGCCCCCCCCCCCCACATCCCTAGCAAACCTTCATAATAACTCAAAAACGGAACAACGTATCAACGTTGAACCTTATCAATTTGACACCTTCGTAGCCAATTTGAAGAAAATCCACCGATAACATTTTTAGAAAGTTGTGTTTTAGTGACGTCAGGTCACGCGATTTTCGGTCTTAAACCGACGAATGTTTTAACGGTCATAAAACGTCATTTTTTTTAGACAAATTGCAAACAAAAGGCGGAAGAAAGGAAGGAAATGGCATTTTATACGAAATGGCTATCTCGAATTTGGAAAATTGTTGGTTTTTTACTTAAAAAAATCACAAAACTGATTTTTTTTAAAGCATCCAGTTCAAAGGGTCACAAAATCTGAAATTTTGAAAATGATCACAAAACCTGAATATATGTCAGAGAATCACCTATCAGTAATCAAAATCCCAAATTATAAATTAATAGCTCTATTTTCGACTTCCTTAAAGATGGAGTTGTTGAACTGGGACTTAGTGTTCAATTAACGATTCGTCTTCTTCTTCCCCAGTTGTTGTATTTGTTTTAGGTAGCTTTCGACCGCTCCTGCGGTCTTTGTCTGCCTGGTCGATGGAACCTTAATTAGGGCAGCCTAGAATATTTGATTTTTTGGGAACGAAAGCATTACGAATTATTACCCCAGATCCTCTCAAAAAGTAGATTTAAGTGCAACATATCTACAACACCTCCTGAAAAAATAGATATGTAATAAAAGCTAATAAAATACATTATTGCATTTACAAATAAACGTCAACAATAAACAATAAACAATTTAGCTTTGTTTTCACCCCCAGATGACTCGTTGTGTACACATGTGTATACAGTGAAATGACATAGTTTTTAAATCGCGTTTTTTGGCACTTCCAGACCTCCCACGCCAAAACAAATTATACCGTTGGGTTTCTGAAGCAAAACTAAACCATAATCACGTGACATAATACAAATTATGAAATTCAAAATTTGTCCTTTTGACCTGACCAGACCTGAACCTCCGAGTATGAAACGGATTCATTTGAAATGATCCGATCCAATCCGGATCCGTAAGCTACTGATCCTGATCCAATCCAACCCGGGTCAAGGAATCCAAAGCTGAACCAGTCCAATCCGATCCGGATACAATATTTAGTTCAATATATTCAAAGAAAACTTTGAAGATTTGGATGCAAAAAGGTTATAAATAGGAATACTTCCACTTATCTTATACAAATTTAAAAAGGGAAGATAACATTACACTAGATAAGACACAAACATACTAAGTAGCAAAATCAGAAGTAAAACATTTCACCATTGCAATCTTTCCAATTTGCTAGACATATAAGAGTAATGTGCTTCAACACTCAATTACAATGAAATCATCATCAAATCCTGGCAATCATTGCAAATTCTGACCCTCCCCCATTGTATAATCTCATTTTAGCACTGTTTCACCAGATTGGCGATCAAATGTTGTATAAATATCACCTTGATTGATAGGCCTTATTTTAATTGAGACCACTTATGGGCATTGCAAGCCAGGGCCCCCATATAATTTAAGTAGAATTTATGGCCATTGTGTGGAAAGAGTAGACTTATAAGTTCAGTAATGCACCTCTGGTAGATTGTAGGTGGAAGGTGGTAGGTGGTAGGTTGTAGGTGGTAAGTTGTTGGTTGTAGGTGGCTGGTGGTAGGTTGCAAGTTGTAGGTGGTAGGTTGTAGGTTAAAGGCAAGGTTAGGTTAGGACAGCTTAGATTAGGTTGTACTGCAATAAACTTCAAACTTGGGAGGTGCATTACTGAACTTTTATCCTCCAAAACGCCTCAGTCTTCCAACCTTGGAGACGAAAATGGAGACACCCTTGGTCGCACTCACCCAGTTATCCCGTTTCTTGAGGTGGCAAGGATATTCAAAATCCATGAATATTGTTTTATGTAGAGGTATGATTGCTATGGGAATATCAGAAAACTACGCTCAACGCATAAGCACAGTACGAAACGTGACCGAGCCCACCAACATTCAATGCAAATCAATGCCAAGGTCAAGGTGTGCCAAGGTTAAGAAAACATAACATTTTAATTTGCCATTTGCTGTTTTTTTCAGCTTCCCTATAGAACATAAAAGCTTACTATGACGTCATGAGAACGAACTAGCACATTTTTGTTTACAGCAACAGGGAGGCAAACCCGTAGATAGGAATATATCCTGGCGCTGTCCATTGGTTAAATTTTGCAAGCGTATGACGTAATATAATTTGATGTGTAAATGATCCGATATAAATATTTTCCTAAATGACTTATTGTCTGGAAGTTGAAAGTGGCGCTTGCAATACCATTAACGAATGTGCAATTAAAAAATAATTGTATGACGTTTTTCAGAAGTTTCCCTACTTTTAATTGGATACTTAGATCGCAAAAGATCTGGTATTTATTTTAGCATATTTAGAAGGATATGGTAACGGCCAAGGGATAACAACTAAGGTTCCACTAGAATTTCAACTAGAATCGACGGTCGGATCTAATCGTTTCGACATTCGTTAACACCTAAGGCTTTTTGACCACTTTCTGATCAGAATATCAAAAGATGATAGGAGAAAACGTCGATGCATAGGCGTTAAGGAATCTAGGACAGCAATCATTTTGTTATTTTGTTTCATAGGTTACGTGCCAGTGTTGTCCGAAAATGATCGATTTAACATAGGAACCTTGAAGTATAGTAGGTTTTGAACGCCCATTTCAGTAAATTGCTACCAAATGTTACTGTTGGCCTGAGCATTCGTATGGCTTCCGTGTGCAAGTTTGTGTCCTATCTTTTGTTAATGGTGGAATATCCTGAAAGATTATGGGGAATGGTAATGTTGTTACAGTTTGGTATGTGCGAGAGCCGAGATTTCGTTGTTTTCATCTGTTTTACCTTCGGTGAGGTGAGACATCGCGAAGCCTGACGCATGCTGCAGCATGACCTGAGTGGAAAATTTGATGCCATGCATGGCTTCTATTTAAATTTAGAGGTCAATGGAGACATTCTCCAAGACTGAACTTAGAGGGTTGAAAGTGGGATGGATTTTGATTAGTATTTTTATGAAACTCCTTAAATTTTTAACAGATTATGCAAACAAAATTGTCATATGTTCTGTGCAGCTGCAGCATGATGTCAAGGGAGGTACATACATATTACCGACCTTGTGTGTTACTGCTAATGGTCAGCTAATTCCCTCATGAATGTCTAGTGCTTGTTTTTGTTCAGATATTTAACATAACATTGCATTTTTCAGTTCATGATTCTTCTTCTTCTTCACCAGTTAAATATTTGTTTTGTGGAAGATTTCGATTGCTACTACACTATTTCCCAGTTCACCAATTCCATCATGTATTTGACAGAAATTAACACTGCATGAATTTGCAAGATATTATAAGATTAATGTGCTAGATTACTTTGTAGTTGCATCAAGTTTGATGCATATGTTTGACTAGGACAATACTATCATGTATAACTGTTAATGTTTGATTTATCTAATTCTTTGAGCTTACCGCCTATCTTTAGAAGTTTGCTTGCAATAACAAGATAGCCATACCTAAATATATTTCATGTTGATTTGTTTTGCCTGCATGCTGCCCAAATGTATTGATAGGTTGGCTTGCTAGAAATATCCTATCTAAGTACATTTTAGGGTTATTTTGGGGTTATCCTTAGAAAATGCATGGACAAAAATATAGTCCGGTCCAATCCGGAATCGGTGTTTTCCAAATCATACAATCCAATCCATCCCAGTCCATCCAGATTGGACCGGATTTAAAAATCCGCTGGATTGGTCCGGTCCGTTTCATACTCTGCTGTCTTGTATGAATCATGACGTCACAAGTATACCTCGGCCGACTCCTTCCACCGCAGTCTCTACCAACAGTGAGCGGCTCCTACCGCCACTCAGCCGGCAAGGTTACGACGGAGTGGGACGATCGGACGATACTGTTACGGGGATAGGGAGTGACGTTAGGGAGGTTATGGAATATTTAGTTACACAAACACCTGCGTGTGACATCAATGCTTCGATATCCTAGTTCCAGCTTCACGGTTCCATTCGGGTCTTCTATCAAAATGTATTGGCGTAGTTTGTGCCATTTATCATCCTGCTGTACGAAATTGCTATGTCAGTCCAAAACAGTATGTTAAAGTTTAACTATTTCGCGGGTCACCAACAATCTAAAAACATAGCTTCATCACCAGAGAGCTACAGTTCGAATATATGTGCTGCGTATTCCCTACACACCCTTGGAATTCGAAAACCACATCAAGATTGCGCCACCGTTGCTATAGAAACCTTGACAAGACCCACCGATCCCTGAGTCACGAGGTCTCTGGCACGGCAGTCAGCACACTGCCCTTCTGCAGAAACAATCTAAATAAAACGCCCCGAATCGCGCATGCAATTATGCGTTGTTGTTTGGCAGGCATAGCTAAATGGTGATTAATTTGATGGTAACTGGAATGGAACGGGAATGAGCGAGGTTAACATGTAATTTCTACCTTATATTTCAGGTATAGGTGGTTGGGTTCACACATATGTGAATAGTAACGTCCATGGAATTAGCGTAATTAGTATTATGCCTTAACCCGCGCCCCGCTGGGGGGTAAATTTACCCCCTGCCGGATTTTCTAATAGCTTCAAAACGATGATAGACATCGCCGTGAAACTTTTGTTACCTTATCTGGCATTAATTTAACGTATTCCTAGAAAGTAAAAAAAAAAACGTCCGAGAACTTTTTAAGATAATTACGTTTGAGTGACGTCATGTTAGGCCACTTTCGGTCCAAAATCGACAAATGTTTGATCGCTCATAAAACTTCGAGGTTTGAAGCAAAATGCAAAAACAAAACGTCAAAAGAAAGGAAATGACATCTTCTTCAAAGTGGCTATCTCGGATTTGTAAAACTTGTGGTATTTGATCCCCAAAATGCAAAAATCATATTGCAAAAAAAATAGACACAAAATCCAATTTTTTATTTGCTACAACACGGAAAATATGTAATAGAACTACATCTGAGCAATTGCTAAATTAAATTTCAAATCAATATCTTGATTTTTGACCCCCCTATGGCTCGAATTTGTGTACAATCTGATGACGTCATTTTTTTCAATTGCGTTTTTTGCTTTTTTTGACCACTTACGTAGAAACAAAATGACACCATTGGATTTCTGGAACAAAACTGGTACATAACCATGTGCTTTTTATTACAAATTATGAATTTCAAAATTAGACCTTTTGTGACCTGAACTTGACCTTGACCTGTACTTAGTATGGGACTTATACTCTAGCGGTGCCTTTCTCAAATAATTGGAAGCATTTTGGCTGAATTTGGGCTTGCTGCTATATATGATCTGGTCTATGCAGCCAATGAATCGGAAACAGGTGATTTTGACCTTTGACCTTGTTAATACAATTTGAAGTGTTGTTTAGGGTTGTTTTGTCAAAAGCTTTCGTTTCCCGCCTCGCGCGTCCCGCTGCGACGCTTTGTTCTGGAGATACGAGGGGGTTAAATTTCCCCCCCCCCCCACCCCCAGCGGGGGCGTGTTCAGCTGGATACCCCAGCAGGGCGCGGGTTAAGCAGCGCCAGACAAGGTTTAAATGAAGCATACTAATCACTACGTAAGAATGCAGACATCTTGACAAAGAGAAGCCACGGCATTGTTTGCTGAAACGTCATTTTTCCTCGTTATTTAGGTATAAGACTTTAATCCCTTACATAAAAGTTTCTCGTACAAAATCATGACGGATATTTTCCTGCAATCTTGTATCATAAATCGGCAGTTGCAAGCCTCTTATTATGTCTGGCGTTACCTTTTGTAATACTAGCTTTCCGGTATCATACACTGGTTTTAAATTCCAAGAGTCGTTCATTCACTAGGCAGTTTCTTCATTGCCAAAGAAACATTTTTTGCTCAGTAATGTTAACAACGGTTTGTTGCTTTTAAAAGCGGTTAACGATTTGCGGTTTTCTGATTTTAAAAACAATTGCTGCGGAAATGAGCAGTATCTTCTAAAAAAATATATTTTCATGGACAGCCAAGCGCTAGTCGAGGTGAAACTTCACACTCCATAATATTATTTAAGCAACTCGGTTTTCCCGCACTTTGAGATTCCATTTACCTTCTTAAATTTACATCTGGTTTGACGTTCCAGATCTCAGTGCACTTCACTACACTGTATTTTGCAAAGGAAGAGCATGCAGTGAATTGTCTCGTGAATCGTGATCAAATGCATGAATGAAATAGGCTTGTCATGTCTGACCGTGACGGGATACAGAGGTTGAATTTAGCCGAGGCTGGTGGTTGTGAATGGCAGCATTGTTATTGCTGCTGATTTGCTGGCTTACAGCTGCTTACGATGCAACTTCCCATTATATCTCATGTCGGGAACATTATAAAGGTGCATAATACACGACGTAGTGAATATCATAATGAATATGACCGTACTACAAAGCTTGTAGATGCTTATCTGTGCTCATAATTATAGCGGTTAACAAAGAGCGTTTAAATTGTCAACAACCTTCGCGTTTTATGTTGCCAGCCAAGGTGTTAAGGTGGCAATATACCTGCTACCTATCATAAATCAAATATCCCCACATTATTCTCTATTACCCCGACATATCTCATGCTCCTTCCACCACGTCTTTTCAGTCAGTCGGTGCTTTGCACGCACACTATTTGCATTTGACGCAGTCACAACTCAATTAATTAACGGCGGCACTGATACTCCGCCCTGCGGTAGGCCGCTAACTTATTACATTATTCTGCTATCAAAGGTGCTACTCGGGTCGACCCTGGTAAGCCAGCATAGAGTTCTGAGGCCCCACCCCTGTGTGACCTGTGACCTGAACATGATTGTGCAGGGCAGGGAATGATTACGGGGTCTGGACCGTCTGGTGACAGTCACCTACTCAAAGTAGATGAAATTGACGGGGAATTATCAGTACCAACGCCCACGTGACGTGAATGTTCGATAGGTATGCTCCTGACCGTTAAGTGACAAGGCGCAGTCATGACAAGCACAGATATGCGCCCGTTTTTGCCTGAAAACAATTTTTATATGGTTTGTTCTGTCCGCATTTTACTTGGTGTCATTTGTCGAAATAGCTCTTTGGTTAAATCACATTCAGTAAATGAGCATTTGTTTGCCTGGGAAACACTGTTATTATCGCAATGCCGGAACGATTTTCGTTGATCGGGTCGTTGTGTCTGGGATTGTCCAGACATTTCAGGTAATTGTCGTCTTATGTCAATGTCAAAGCTGTTGGTTTTGCAGGGATCCCAAAAACTGTCAGGTCAAAGCACACACAATCTGTCAACAACTCCTAACAGAGATAATGCTTCAACTCTGGTAAGTAAAAATATACGTATATTTCCATGCATGTGCTGAAAAACGTGGTGCAATATAAGCCAAGCAGAAAACAATGCAGCAGCCCATTAACTCTCAAATCCAACCGGGTCTCTCCACAATGTCCTGGCTAATGTCGCCATCTGACCTCAACCTCCAACCGCCGCTGACCGCAAACCACCAGTCAACAGTGTCCTACACGCGTGGCCAAGCTCCCGAGTAACCGCCGAGCGCCGAGTTCACGGACTAACGCGCCGATGGCAGCCATGAACAGGCCGTCGACCGTGAAAACAGGGAGGCCGCGAAACTATCTGAGCTGCTGGAGAACTGAAGCTTGAACATTGTCATGTCTGCAAAGAGAAGTCGTTCAATGCTGGCGTGTGGTCGTAAAGGCTTCCTTCCCGTCTCCTTGGGGTCTGGTCGCGTGCTCCACCCTGGCTATTTGTGGTGTCTTTATTTCCGAGGTTAACATCACGACATTTTAATTGACTTGCAACCACTTTGTGGTAATAAGTGATCGTGGACTTCCCATGCGGCTTTTCCTGGTGCTTTTATTTCACCTTTCGTTATGCTAATGTCGGCTTCCCCATCCTGTCCTCGTTGCCTTCAGGTCTAGTTTCTGCGGACTCTGCTTTCCCAAGGTTATTTTCAGAAACCCTGTGCTTCTTGTTCATCCGCATGACGTCCTTCTGAGCATTCTGATCTGTTCCGTCTTTTCCGCCTTCATGTGGTTCCGACGCTTCGATCTCCGTCCTGATGTCCCTCCTGCGGACACCTGGAACGGACTGCCTGCGGATGTGCGCGCGTCGGCCGCCGACGGCATCAGCGCTTTTAAAACCGTCTTGGCTCCTCATCTGTCAAGCAAGCGAATGCTGACTTGCATTTACGGTGCATGGCTTTTACTTGATGTTTAACTTTAAACCTTCTTTGTATTTGCGGTGTCCTTCGTAATTGTGTCTACGTCTAGTTTTACATCTGTTTATGTTCGCCTGTTGATCGACTGTAGATACTGGGAAACCCACTTTGTGGAAGCTCCTAAATACATACATACATACATACATACATACATACATACATACATACCTACATACATGCATACATACATACATACATACATGCATGCATGCATACATACATACATACATACATACATACATACATACATACATACATACATACA
>JARFNZ010001475.1:0-15086 GCA_031763405.1 Balanus nubilus
CGCTTGAAGGGCTTTTTAATGTTTTTTTTAGTTTCTTCCTAGCTAGTATAGTTCCCGAGATAATGGCGGAAATTCCCAAAAATTTCTTCTTCCTAGCTAGTATAGTTCCCGAGATAATAGCGGAAATTCCCCAAAATGTCAATATTTATGAAATTTTGACCTTTGATGACCTCTGATGACCTCATTTTTGACCTGAGCGAAAAAAATACTGAAGCAGTTTCGAAATGACTTTTGACGAGGTTTCGAACGTTTTTTCCGTTTTCCGTTAAGTGCCATAGGTGCCGAGTTAGAAGGGGGTTGTTCAAACACCCCCCCCCCCGGCACGAGGCGGTTGGCGCCGAGCACCGGCACGGCGCGGGTTAAAACTCTGTTTTTGACAAATTTTCAAACATTTAGCACTTTTCAGTCGAAAATCGCGTTTCTGACGTCACTTTATCGGCTATATTTTAAAAAATCGGCAAAATTGGCAATTTTTTTATCAATACGACGTAAATTGATGCCCGAGAAGGCTCGCAAAGTTTCATGTTGAAATTGCCATTTATGTCCATCAAGACAGACCATATTCAGCCCAGATTCAGCCCAGATACGGCCCAGATTCAGGACACCTCTGATCGGACTGTAATTTGCACTAGATATACACCGAGGGACTAGTAGCCCATACCCATAAACATTCGGCGTCACTCCCAATGGTTTGACCTACAGAGGTCAACCAAGGTCAAGGGGTCAAATTTTGCACCACAACAGATTGTGGCCCACCCAGAACAGCTAGAGCGCCAAAACCGACGCCAAGCGACTCGCAAGGACTCGATCTTACTTTTCCTATGCCGATTTGACCTCCCAAGGTCACGCATTAACCTAAGGTCATTTGTAGGGTCAACCGGAAATCACATTGCACAGCAGATCTCTAATAAAGGAAATTATTTAATTTATATAAAAATATGCCAAAACGTAGCGCAGGTACCGTAGAAACTTTTCCCGAAAACAACTAGTTGATATCTGTCACCGTTTAACCTTGAAAATGAAACAGGCGCGAAAAAATGTAACCCTTACAGGTGCGGCCAGGATTCGGCCCAGATTGGAGACACCTCTGATCGGGCTGTAATTTGCACTGGATATGCACCGAGGGACTAGTCATCCATCCTCCGAAGCATCCGGCGTTACTCCCAACAGTTTGACCTACAGAGGTCAACCAAGCTCAAGGGCTCAAATTTTGCACAGCAGATTGTGGCCCACCAAGAACAGCTAGAGCACCAAACCAACGCCAAACGACTCGCAGGGATTCGATCGTACTTTTCCCATGACGAGTTGTGTAGGTCAAACCATTGGGAGTGATACCGAATGCTTCTGGGTATAGACTACCAGTCCCTCGGTGCATATGCAGTGCAAATTACAGCCCGATCAGAGGTGTCCCGAATCTGTGCCGAATCTGGGCCGCACCTGTAAGGGTTACGGTTTTTCGCGCCGTTTTGATTGTCAGGGTCAAACGGTGACAGATATCAACTAGTTATTTTTGGGAAAAGTTACTACGGTACCTGTGCTACGCTTTGGCACATGTTCTTTTATCTAAATTAAATAATTTCCTATATTAGAGATATGCTGTGCAATGTGATTTCCGGTTGACCCTACAAATGGCCTTAGGTGAATGCGTGACCTTGACAGGTCAACTCGACATGGGAGAAGTAAGATCGAGTCCCTGCGAGTCGTTTGGCGTTGATCTTGGCGCTCTAGCTATTCTGGATGGGCCACAATCTGCTGTGTAAAATTTAACCCCTTGACCTTGGTTGACCTCTGTAGGTCAAACCATTGAGAGTGACGCCGAATGCTTCTGGGTATGGACTAGTAGTCCCTCGGTGCATATTCAGTGCAAATTACAGCTCGATCAGAGGTGTCACCAATCTGGGCCGAATCTGGGCTGAATCTGGGCTGTCTTGGTGGACATTTTGTTTTTAACCTATCGTGAATATTCGACAGGGGGGACTTTCTCCCGTCAACAGCGGGTTAAAGATGATTTCCAATGGTTCAGGATTACTCCCAGTGGTGCAGCATCACTCCAAAATGTTCAATTTAATGTGTGGCATCACACAGAACCGATTCACTGGGCCAGCAGGTAATTCGGTGGTGCTAAATACCCATCTCTGTTTATTTACCAGCCTATCCGCCATGGCAGCTGCTTGTTATCTGAATAAATTAAAGTTGGCTTATGCCAACAGAATAAACATGAATCTGGCCCTGGACTTGTGTCGTGTGACTATCTGGGCAACAAAATACGTCATACTACAGGGTGTCCCCCCAAAATATGTCTATTTTCTTTCACGGATTGTTAGAGTACAAACGATGGCAGAAGATTCAAACATGACTCAAAAGATAGCCTAATTGATGCTATCTTATGTGCGACCACTCGCAGTCATCTCAGCGTCCCCTGATACCCGTTACAGCAGGTGGCCGAAATGTCCCCTTTTCTGCTGCAGGCACAATGTTGTTTTCTTCATTAGGTAATCAGAGGAACAGAGCGACAGGTCGAAGCTGTGACGTGTCGGACGGGTGTCGTGTCTCCATTTGTAGGTCTTCACTGGTCTTTCGGGGCTGCTTGGTTGACCCAAGACTTTATGTGACCCCGAAGGAAGAACACAGTGCGGTCAGTTCGGCATGGCCATGCTGTGGTGGTTCTAGCAGTGATTTGACGGGTGAGCAATCAGCACCACGTATGATGTGGACCGACTGCATCCGGCCACCTGTGTCACCTTCCCTACATATTTCTCTGGGTTCCGGTTGGCGATGTTCTTCACATTTTTTTTTCAGCTCTATATGTGAACGTTTTGAGCGTTTTCTCCCGCGATTTCTGTTTTCCACTGATCCTTGAGCCAGGAACCTGTTGACGATGCCCCAAATGGTTCATCTCTCCACGCCTTTCCAATCTATATGACTGCTTGAATCACCTCTTTGATTTAATGAACGTCATGGCTGCACATGAAATAAAATCGATCAGGCTATCTTTTGAGTTTTGTTTGAATCTTTTGCCATCGATGGTTCTCTAACAATCCGTTCTCCTACGTTGCAACAACCATATGATTTTTTAAAATTAAGGTAGAATGTATTTTTCCATGGAAAAACGAGGGCATTGTTCATATATGTCAAAAATATAGACAAATACCATACCACCTAACAACTATATTTATGAGCGCTTGCCTCGTGATGTCCAACTCGGTAGTCCTATATGGTCACTTAGCTGTTTGACTTCTAACCAAGAACGACTCTGGTCGCCAGAGAAGAGACACTAAACGTGTTCATTTATCAAATTGCGCGACTTTGTTACAAATTGGTAACATGTCCAATGTCCATGAGCAGCCAGAGCATAACTTCCTCAAACATTTGCAGCATATGTAATGTTTCAGACACTGTAGAGATTATTTCAGTTTGAAGCGTTTGCACAACAAGCGATTGCAAAATATTCCACACCAAATGGAAAAAACGAGGGTTACATATGCCATTGCGACTGAATCTTCAGAAAGCATGTACCGACATGACCCGTTGAAGTAACGAACTACTTACTTTTATTGAACGTTGGCCACTGATTTGCGTCGTAGGCGGTATCCTGTATCTGCTTTTCAATGGCACGCAGTGTTGCGTATCTTTTAGGACTGTAAAACAAAAACGTGTGTAAATATATCATGGTGTTTATATATTACGAACAACGAACCAAAGCTCTTACAGTTAATAAGTATTAGGTACTCATTTAGGCATCTATCTAGTAAATTTTCAATATTTATCTATAAACGGTCTAATTTTGTTGGTGACGTACATTAAACAATGGTAAAATGCGTTAATAGTAAACAAACGCAGCATCCAATGCTTCAGTAGAAGGCAAACGTTGCTTCCAGGCAGTCAAAATCGTCTTACTGCAGTTAATGTCCAATGTCCAGCTTTGCTGGACCAATCCGAAGCTGGACGTTGATCTGGGCATGTGGGTCCTTGAATTTGAAACAGTGGTTGAAATACACAAGTTGCAGGATGTAATGAAAAACAATTTTGGGCCTGTACGGCTCACGTAACCCACGCCCTGCTGGGGGGGGGGGGGGGGGGCGAAACGGTTCCCGAAAACTAACAAAATTACGCGAGTATCGGTACCAAACTTAACTACATTTTCCTACATCAATTCTATTTTTTTGCCAAAATTAAAATGATATATGATGCCTGTGATAGGTGGGCCAGAGATGACGTCAAAGTGGCATCATGGTTTTCGGCAAAAAATAAGGACTTGCGGGAAATGCCTTCAAGTATACCGTTGTGAAGACAAGCTTATTTGTGCCTACGTAAAAGTAAGTTGGCTATCAGACTGACATCAAGGATTTTGGAATTTGTCAAAACGTAGTAATATGTGATGAAAACCTATTCGATGAATATGAGTAAGGAGCATGAAGAAGGCATTGTCAAAAAGGACTGTGTAGTGAATGACGACCTTTCAACGGCCAAAATGGCGACGCTTTATGACATAAGGTACTATGCACTTCAAATCCATGCATTTAATTTTTTTCTTTCATTTCACTAGGATCCCAATAAAACAAACGATGTTCTAAGGTTATTTCACGCGTTGTATGCGAAAACTGAGCCCGATACATGTATTGCAACGCCTTTCTTATAGAAGTCGGTAGTTTGACCTTGTGACCTCGGATGACCTTGACCTGCTCCAAGGTCATCGGAAGCTCAAAACTTTAAGTAATAGTGTCAGATACACGGAGCATGCCGATTCATGGACTGCTTAATCGTTTACTATTGTTATTTCGCGAGATAAATCCATTAGTCATGACAATATTCAAAATGTCTTCCTTAAAAGGTACAACTTCTTGTTTTTGACCTGACCTGTGACGTCATCAGTGAACTTGAGGTCTACTTTGTCGAGTTGCCCAGATAGATCTTGGCAGGGGCCAGTTTTACATAAAAATCGCCGCATACCCAAAACATAGTAATCGCCACACTAAATAATCGCCAACACGAGTCGAGTCTCATCAACAAAAATAATCACAACCAACGCCACCCCTCTTGTCACATTGTATGTTGGTGAGACACGCTGTCGGTGAATTTGGCAGTTTATTTGTTCGGTCGGAAGTTATTTTTTCTGGTGCATCGGTGAAACTCGCTCTCAGCTTCTTTTATCCGAGAAAATGATAGCAGACGTCAGTTTTTTTTTGTTTGACGGTAAAACTGGCCTCAGTGCCATTCGATATACACATTTTCTCCGAACCTTTTGAATGGAAGGAATTGCGAGCTCACCGACACGCGCTAAGCAGTGCTTGTTGCGCAGGTCCTGACCCTACCGTCCGATAAGTCAATTCCAAGTAGTTGGTAGCAAGAAGTGACAAAGTTTTACGTGCCCGAAATACCTGGAACCGGCCCGCCACGCACACTAACGTCACCTGGGCTTGAGGGCGGCCGCTGCTACCGACCGCAGGCCGTCCCAGTCAGAGGCAAATGCCGGGCGCCGAAGGGACTGGAACCCGGGCTCTCACTAACGGTTGGGTCTGAAGCCTAGCCCACTCCCGGCTGAGATACAGGGATGGGCCGTTTTGTTTTTCGAAAATCGTCCCATTACTTTCGGAAGTCTTAGCAGGTGACAGTTGTTGGAATATGACCAGCAGGGTGTGGTTAAATGTTTGAAATGGAAGAACAGAAAACAATGGCAGTGACTGGGGTTGTTTCCACGGCGATATCAAATATCTCCTTGCCTGAATATGCTTATAGGTTTCTAAGCAAAATACACCATGTCTCTTAAAGGGAAATCAGTGAGATAAAATATGCACCCATGTAATATTCAGACCACAGGAACGGCGGATAAACTGAGTAGGTAAAGTTAAAGGATTTGTATGTGCAATTACTAGTTTTGCCCCAACGTTTTTTGATAAAATGCCGCCTAATATGAAATATTTTGTAAAATGCAGGAAGCGTTGAGAGATTATACAAAGATTTAAGCCGATACACTGTCGACCCCGTTGAGGTCGACAATGTATGTCGGCCTCAACAGGGTCCTAGCTCAAAGCAACAATACTCGTGATTATGCCGTTTAGTCAAGCATAGTCAAGCATACGAGGTTTAATACACTTTTAGAAAGATGCTTGTCTAACCTGGTAATGAGTTACAGACTTAGATCACATTCACAAAACAAAAAACATACATAGGACACCAAACATCACAAGGCAAGTGCAGCGCGTGTCAGACTCGGCACACTGAAGCAGGGTTTGATGCCGACCTGCTGGCCCTGCCGCCCTGACCGTCGTTGTTCGCTGCTGACGCCTGTAGCAGCCAAGACTGGCCCAAGCTGAAACATCAGGCCAACGGCAAACACAGCGTTACTGAAGCCGGGTGGCCACTGCACACACGATTAAATGATGATGCCAACAAGCCACTTTTCAACAGAAACTACCTCCGCGCTCTAAGGAAAGCAACATAAATATGGCGAACTAAAATCATCCATGTTTACCTCAAGCGGAAAGCGTAACGTTCAAGTCAGGAATAAGACATTAGTAATAGTGATACAGTGACATTTAAAGAGACATTGGTGACAATGATGAAGACAATAACAAATAAAGCAACGCCAAAAATACCGGAAGCCTCAAGCATCAGCGTGAATCGATGCGAGGCTTAAAACGTTGCCTAGAGATTTAACACAATCATACTTCGAGAAGGTACCTGCAGTTACTGTCTGGTAAATTCTAATTAAAATGCTACAATCTACCTTTACTCACATTTCGTGGTATGTGCCATATAAAGTCAACATATGTAAGGCCAACAATATGAGTGATCCCCGTTAAAATAACACACGCACTACTACTAAGGGCATTTCCCGTACAGCGCAGTAATAATCTTGCAATACAAACAAGTGCGGTGATGGTATAATTCAGAGTGCCATGCTGTCAAAGACATCACCCAAACACTCTTCTGGCCCGTCGAGGGAGGCACACTGCCCCCACGTCCCCCCAGAAATAATACAGAAGCTTATAACTTCGGTTTGTGACACTATATGGCATCGAAGGAAATTATAACGTAATTCAAGGTTCAATAACGGAAGAAAAATACAAGGCACATCAATCTTCCTTCGTGAATCGTGATATGCAAATGCACGATTCACGATTCGGGAATGCAAATATCGTGTATTGCATTGGCGTTAAGGTGTTCTTTTTTAATTCGCACCCCGATAAAAAGGGACGCCCTCTCACCCTTTTCCTGATATCTCAAGAAATAACTACACAAACTTTTAATACCCCTGCCGAAATCAATTTCGTACATTCTGGCAAAAGGAAAATGTTGAGGTCATGACAGGTCAACCGAAAATGACGTCAGAGTGACATCATATTTTCCAGTGTGGGGCAAAAAATTGTTTACGGAACGCACTATCACTGTTAGCATACGCACTACCACTACTATACTATCAAGCGCATTGGTTTTAAGATGAAGTTAATTATTTTCTATCAAAAGACTCAGAATGGATCATAATATTAAACTGCTACCTGGTACTTTCATCAATAATGACCTAATGTGACATATTCCTAAATGTATGGGGCTGATCTGATGGTACACAAATTATATTATAAAATGACGAAATCACTCTACTCTGAGAGCAACGATAACACAAATCCGACACATACGAATTGCAGGCACTGATGACCTTATGAAATCCTGACAGCTCCAAATATTTCTCTCAAGCACTGACTGTGACACAACTGCTGTTCTTTGCGTCTTCGAAAACAAATTCAGGAGGGGGGGGGTATTCAAAGATCACCCCCCCCCCACAACACAAAAATGATCAGGACATGGGTTAATATAGCGCACTTACAAAGAAGACTTGCTTTGGCAGCGGCCAATGCGGCTGAGAACTAAGAGAGGCACGATATTTCATTGCAGCGCATGGTTTTGCCCTAAGAGTGATACATAGCCTTTACCCGTTACATTTCGCGGATCACCGGATATACGGGTCGAGAGGACTGGCTGGAGAAAGTCTGCCGAAGTGGCCGTAGCTGCGATTGGCTGGATATTAACGGCACTAGGGCTGCCGCGGTCCCTGCTATCGACAGCCGCACCATTACCGGGGAGGGAGAGAGACTGATCGCTCCGCATTAGCGGCCCATTTTGTCCGGCGTATAAGGCACGGAAAATCGCGGTCAATGTCATCGTCAATCTTCTCGGCCGTCAGACTCGTAAGGAATTTAGATGAAGCTTTTTTAGAAGAAGATTTAGATGAACCTTCCTCACTTTTTTCTAAAGGTAAAATACTGATGAAATATCTAAACGACAAAAAAATGTGTGGGCGGTGACCGATGCACGATTCGTTTGATGAACAACTGGGTCAAGACTTCACTCCCGGTTTTCACTGGGCGCAGATGTAGAATAAACGCTAACAAAACGTATAAGTTATGAAGTCGAACAGGCCACAAACGACCACAAACACAGGGAGGACACAGTCGGATGTGGCAACAATATTGACGGCATAACAATAATGTAGAATATGCTTAGTCCGGCATGATTAAGACAAAATATGACAGTTGAGTGTCTAAGTTTGCTTCACGTTTCGTTTACTTTTCGCTCAGTGAGAACCGGACCTTAGGATAACTGAGCTTTTATTTGTTCGTCTTCTATTATAGTCCGTTTTTCTGAGTTCGAAGTCGACTGTAAGAACCGCCTCGAAAACAGCACGGGCTTGGCGACAGGCTAGCTGGTATTACAATGGGCATTATATGGGAATCACCAAGGAATTACTTTACCGTCTTACAGCAGCGCACTTTGGTGTAGCATTGAGAGAAAAAGATGAAAATAGATTTCAGAAGAGCCGCGCAACAGGATTTTCTTAAGGCACGTCCGGGGGCAACTTGGTTTTGAACATTAGGTGTGTTTATAACCTGAAATATTTTTTTAATGACATACAAACCCGTGCCATAATAGCACCTGTGCATCATATGACTGCATATGTTTTTATTATTAATCTCATTATTTCCCATCTGCGCTCCTGTGGTATAGAACCAATTTTCAAGTAATTTCCGACGTCAAGCCCGTGTTTCTTTCGAAACAATTCTTACAGTCGATTTCCAACTCAGAAAAAAACGGACTATAGGTACCAACTTTAACTACTACAAAACCTTTGTTCCAAGAGAGTTATCGGTATTCGGTAAACGTCAGTCCCGGAGTGAAGATCCATTACGACGTGACAGTTTGACCGAGCGAGGTCGGCCGAGCCCCGCCGAGCTGTCACCGAAACGACGGCGCCCACTGTGCGGCCCGTTGTGACGTCACAGACGGACCGATGTTCTGTGAGCCCGGGGACCCTCACTGAGCCATCACCGGGGGATGACACCCTGCGGCGCCCACTGTGACGTCACGGCTGGACCGAGCTGCTGCGAGGTCAATAGAACCTCACTAGGCTGTTGAATAACAATGGGGTTGGGGATTGTTCTGTAAGGTACCAATATTTTGGTCTGATAAAAACGAGGATAATTCTTTATGCTTTAAATTTAGATACGAAATATTTAAAAGTAAAAATGAACTTAAAAATAGACGAAAACTACCATAATTAATATCACGGTCCTTGAGGCTGTGACGTCAGGACCGTAGCAATTTTAGTGGCTGATAATGACGCTAATGCGGCATTTTGTTGCGTGTTGTTAATGTCCTTTCTTCAAGAGTTTCAGCGTCGCGGTATTAAGTCATTTCGGAAATTCCGTTTTAGCTGCATCCAAGCTATATAGCTTATCGTCATAAGCTTAGAGAAGGTAGAATATAAGTGGATGCTCTAGAATTAGCTGCACGAGCGTACAGCGTAAGTTTTTTCTCAATTCCAGCAGAGCTCTTCGTACACGATATTAGAGCGACAATTAAGAAAGAAGCTGTCATGTTCTGAATATTTTCTTGTTTTCTAAGCAATCTATTGTAATATATTTCTGAACCATTTTAAGTATGTTTGATCATTAGATTCACCTTTCTTTTTAAAAAATCATGACTGCCAGGGCTAATGCGTTAGACCCAGGTTTTCTAAAAGCAACGTCGCGAAACTTGCCGGCTTTGAACGTTATGTCCATCATCGAGTTCATACAAAGTTCGGAGAAACATGTGGTTTGCAGAGTTGAGGAACAAGAAGCTGGGAAGGTAAGATGGAGATATATATTGCCATGTTTAACTTATCATGCCTCATGATGGATGTTTTGTTTCTTCCTTGAACTGTGTGTCTCATATTTCAAGACAATTTACCAGTCTATCATGATATAACATAAGTCATCGATCATTATCATATACAAAATATGTAATCGATCTTATTTGACACGCAACGAAATAAAGCATGACCTCAGAAGCACCTGGCAAGCGAAAAATTACCCAACGTCACCGTCGCGTTTGAGCCGGAATTGTACTCATAAGTTGCTATGGTCCTGACGTCGCAAACAGAACGTTTTAAATGAAAACAGGAACTTCATTGCAGGTTGTAAGAAGGAGGTCGGTCTCAGATCTGTGTCAGACGTATATAGAAAAATCGGAAAAAATCTTCAGATTTTTAAACGCATAAAACCCCCAAACCAGTTCCCTAGACAAAGACAAAACATAAATATACCAAAACATATAATAATTTGGTCTTGGGTATCAGACGGCCAATTGTTATGCTCAATATGCATAATTACTAAAAAGAAGAAATTCCAACATATCATGACCGATATAGAGCGCAGCCTCAACGCCATACGGCCATACAAAAATCACTCATATTGCACGGTTTACGTTAACCTCACCATAAACACTCTTTTACAGTATGCCATGTTAACTAGTGGTCTGGCAGTGATTCACGGGCCCCCCCAAAAAAACAGATGTTTGACAGCAGCTTGGAATGTCAAGAATGCATTTCAGTTTGAATGTCAGCTTAAATGTAATAAGAGCTAGACGGTTGTCGTCTGTGACCAACGTAGCAATAAAAAACACCATCGATTTTGGCGGGCAATGGCCGTAGCGTGATCAGGACTAGGTCCTGTGGACAGTCATACAGCAGTAGCGGGCCTCTCAAGACACAGTGGGCACCAGTCGAACTTCGAGGGCCCTACCACAAAGAGGTCATCAGCAGACCAAAATGGACGTATACCTAAGTGGGCGCCCTCTGGGTAAGGTTGGGCCCTCTGTCCCTGTCAGACTGGTTCCTTTAAATGCTAAATTGCGCCCTCTTAAGGCTGAAAGAATTAAATGATAATTATCTCTAAGCACCGGATTGAGACTCATCATGCATAATGGATCTTTCAAATGAAGACATTCGACTAATGCGCGGTTTCGAGCTTCAATAAATGGCCCTGACAGGTCCCCCGATGGTCCATTCCTGTGGACTGGCCTCTACGCAATGATGAGTTTTGTAGTCAGTGACTGCACAAAACCAATGGCCTGAAAAACGCGCCTCCAGAAGTGGCAGGGAACCCGATCATAAAACAGGGCAGCCATCTTCTAAAGGGACAGACCAGTGACCCATGGCATTGAACGAGACAACCATAGCCAGCCAATGGACGCTCAGCAGATAAATATTGAGTCGCTGGAAGATGGCATACTGCAGGAGTATCGGAGCGACAGGCCGACGTATGATGGACCAACAAGTTATCGGTGTGAAATATACCTACAGTCTACAGAACCAACCAACATATCACCCTGACTAAACGTCAAAATAACGTCAGTACAGGTCAGCTGGCCGGAACAGGTCACCCGCTCATCTGACCTGAGAGAGAGAGAACTTTGAACATTTCGCGGAGGGGGACGACAGACCAGCAGGCCAACAGACGAGGGCATCAGACCGGCAGACCATTCCGGAGTGCCGCACTGGCGGGTCGGCGAGTCGCTGCCACGGGAGCACGGTGCACGGTGCACTGCAGGCGGGAGTGGCGGCATACCGGGCCGTTTAACGGCGCCATCGTCCCGCACCGGGCGGCACTTCAATACACTGCAGCGGCCTGCATCGTCACCGATCGATTGTCACCGAGCCGGCCGGCCGAGTGAACTGCACCGCTCCCGCTGCTGACTGCAGTGTGAACTGCACCACTCCTACCGCTGACTGCAGTGTGAACTGCACCGCTCCCACCGCTGACTGGAGTGTGAACTGCACCACTCCCACCGCTGACTGCAGTGTGAACTGCACCACCCCCCTGCTGACTGCAGTGTGGACTGCACCGCTCCCGCTGCTGACGGACGTGTGAACTGCACCACTCCCGCTGCTGACTGTGTGAACTGCATCGCTTCCGCTGCTGACTTCAATATAAACTGCACCCCAGTGCTGACCGTGGCGCACTGGCGGATCCAGAACGGTGATTTTGGGGTTCAATTCCCCCAAAAGTTCCACAACATTAAGAAAACTAATAGGATTTCGCTTACTTAATAGGAAGAGCTTAGATTTTCCTTTGCATTAGGCAACCTATTAACCTTGCTCAGATTTCAGGTGGTTTTGTGCAGGGCTTGTCCCCGCCACCCACTGGATCCGCTGTTGCCCTGACTTGTGAACTGCTGGCGGTACAGTGCGAGCTGTGAAGTGAACTGCTGGCGGTACAGTGAGCGCTGTGAAGTGAACTGCTGGCGGTGCAGTGTGAGCTGTGAAGTGAACTGCTGGCGGTGCAGTATGAGCTGTGAGGTGAACTGCTGGCGGTGCAGTGCGAGCTGTGAAGTGAACTGCTGGCGGTACAGTGCGAGCTGTGAAGTGAACTGCTGGCGGTGCAATGTGTGCTGTGAAGTGAACTGCACCACTCTTGATGCAGTCTGAACTATGTGAGCGGCTGACTGCTGAAGGTACATACAATGCCAAGCTGTCTGTAATGACGTGGTTCCCTGTCGGTCGGCCGCCGACCCGGTATTACATCACGGCCCTATCGAGCAGCTGGATCTCGACTGGCGCTGCTGCGGACGTCGATCACGCCGCGGCCGCCACAGACTGCTGGCGACTGCAACCGCCACCAAACCCGCCGCCAGCCAGGTGACCGCCAAACACTCCGACACCAAACGGGTGTCGGAGTGTTTGGCGTGTTTGGCGAGTGTTTGGCGGAGTTTTTCTGTGATCTCATTACACAGCAGAAAGCTGTGAATTATTCGTGTTGCGTGAATCTGATGCCCACTAAGGCAAGCTGTATACGCGTTTTTTTTCTAACGGGAATACATTTTTATACTGACTCGTAGAATGAGAAAAAAGCCAACAAGCAAATGCCAAAGAAGTGCCAGAATACTCCTTAATTTACGATCACTCCCGTGCCGCCGCCGCGTCGCTCGACTCGAGCTGCTTAAAAACGCAAACCTTTTCGATGCACCCTATGTCGCACCATTGACCCAACAACCGTCACCGAACGCTTTAAGTTATAATGCTCTGGAATATGGATCAATGCACCAATTCCTATATAGGTATATAAATGATGTAAGGGCTTGTTTGGCTCTGTCACGTTTTTCTTTGTCGTACTCTGTTCAATATATGTAATACTCTCATCAATATGTCCTCTCAATATGCATGAGGTACCTAGTACCCTCCCAGTCACATCCCTATGCGAGACATATATGCCACCTACCTATTTCGTATTTTATCTGGGCCGCACGCCAGTGCAGTGACCCGCACCTATACAGAACTGTGACTTAGGTACTAAATGTCCGCCACTAAATTATTGCTCTTCACATGATGTTCCATGGATTTTCGAGCACTCCACTGGAAAGCAATAAAAGCGAATATCAGATGGCTGTAAATGAATTAATGATCAAGCGACTGACCGGTGCTTAATTACGCTCCCGCTGAAAAGTGCTTAGCAGAAAGGAGAATGTGTTATGACAGGTATGCCATAGCAACAACCTCTTTCAGGTATAACGACTGAATATTTCAACATTGTTTTGTTCGTGTAAAAACACAAATGTTGTTTACTTGCTGAAGAACGTATGTTGTTGGTATGGTCTTAATCCGTGGATGCACGGAACTTACGGAATATCTCGCATTCTTTACCTCGCACCATTATGAACTTTCCATATTCTCAAGAAACAATAGACTCTTCCTAAGGTCCGGTTCTCACTGATCGAGAAGAAGACGAAACGTGAAGCAAACGTTGTAACTCCATTGCAATTGAGTGACAACGTTTGCTTCACGTTTAAGATTAAGCGGCGCGATTAAGACAAAATGCGGCAATGCATTGCCGTATTTTGTTTTAATCGTGCCGTTAAGCATATTGTACATTATTGCTGTACCACCAGCATTGTTGTCATATCCGATTGTGCTCTGCTTGGGTTTGTGGCCGTTTGTGGTCTGTTCAACTTATCTTTTACGTTTTGTTGTCGTTTGCTCTACGCTTGTGCCCAGTGAGAACCGGGCGTTACCATGAAGAGAAACAAATGAGCCGGTCGGCAGTGCAGCGCTATAGATGCTGCTAGTCTCTCCCATGAGCACAGCCTGACGAGCAAAACTCACATGACTCCGTCATGTGATTCTAGTGGAATTAAAGGGACATTGTCACCTAAAATATAAATTTGATATGTGATAGAGCCAGTTTCCCCTGTTAAACCGCCTGAGTCCGTTTTAAAAACTTCGCCCTCAATCGCCTGCAATCTTCACTCAAGAAATGCTTTTTCGCACTATGTAGTTTTAGTAAAACCGTAGGTACTTTTCCTAACCTAACAGACTATGGAATGACTGGAATTGCATCGTCACTACATAACATTTGAAGGATAAATTTAATTAGGATTTTGGAGAGTACCAACAAAATAATGCTATCATCATGTTTTCCTTTCAAAGTTCTATTTTCAATAATTTTCTAGTCAAACACAGTCCTCTCTTTATCTTTCGAAAAAAAACATGAATTAACACGATTCGCAGATATTATGGCTAAGTTAAATACGCAATAGGGTGACCCTCGATGTACACTTTTTCATAATATCCTCGGTCTCCACCTCGTATTAGATGTGACTGGTGGTGCTGATCACGATTCCAATGTTATTTTCAACAATTTCGAAATTTTGGCGACCGCTGGAAGCCAATATATTTGTCAAATTTTCATAAATTTCACTATTTTTCACAACAATGCTTCAAAAAAGCATAGTATTTGAATAGATATGGGCAAATTCTGTATATCGGCATGAAC
>JARFNZ010001696.1:0-15072 GCA_031763405.1 Balanus nubilus
GCGCCCCCCCCCCCCCCCCGCCCCTGGTCCCGCTACACAGCCACGGTTCCCTATGGCTTGATGCCCAGTGCAGCCAGAACGCCGACCGTCGCCGCCACCGGGGTAGCGAACTCCTTCACTCTGGACGTCCCAACATGCAGCCCTCCGCTGGCGGCCGGCGCAGCCGCGGCGGTGGTGTTGCTATTGGTGCGCTGCCCTCCCCTGTGTTGGTGCTGCTGCTGGTTGTGCCGGCGCGCCACCAGACGGTGCAGCGATATCAGCTGCTCCACGTTACGTGGGTCGGCCAGCGCCACCTGGCGGCAGCAACATCAAACAGTAGTACATGATCACGGGCATATGTGACGAGCGGAAACTTGGCAACTTGACGTTTACGGACGTTGCGTGCGAGATCAGGGTGCGTTAAGCGAATATGGGTTTCAGAGCGTTTGCGAGAAAATACGCTCAGCACCCTTTCGAAGAAAACGAAAGGAAATATTCAATAAAAATTTCATAGAACCCTGACATCTTGAAGAAAGGCATTTTCTTACGATAAACGAGATATCTATTTCTGACATTTACCTGTGGTCCAGCGTTTTCTTACGATCAACTCGAAGTAAATTTGCGTTGAACGATAATATCCTGAAGCCTGGCGTTTTTTCAACGATTACATTATTACGTAAGGGCCCGGACCAGAATACTGTCGGCGAGCACATACCAATATTTATAAACTTCCACCCACGCGCGGTGTGCGTGTATTCATACTTCGTTTGCGTGTGACTGCAGTTCATCACCCCGGTATGCTACAGCCTACAGGTATCTATCAACAGACGTCACCCGTTGCTGTCCTCGCTCACACCTCACACCTCCCTCGCTCCTTCCTACCTGCACCATGAACTGGTCTCGCAGAATAGCGGTGAACAGGGTGGCCGCCTTGATGAAGATGTGGGTGCCCTTCTCGCGGAAGATTGACATCTTGTCCAGCAGCACCGACAGCCAGTTGTCGGCCTGGAGGATAATATAAAGTATGTAAGAGATGGTCACTGGGAGACAGCGACAGTCGACCGAAGGCCGCGGTAACCGCAAAAAACGTCTTGGAACGAAAAAGGCGAAAACATTTTAGTAATAAAAGTTTACGTTGAAACTACATCATCAAACTCGGTGTCACTGAAGGACTCGACTGTGAAATGGGTGTTTGCACTGGTGGTATAGTGGATGGCACTGTTGTTACGTGCCAAACCAATACAACACAAAAAGATAACGCCGCCATCACCGACTTAAAACCTCTCCTTAAGAGCATCACCTAGCGGCAACTATAGCCACCACAACCCCACCGAGCCGTTCCACCCCCTGGCCACTCTCCTCACCTGATGCACCGTGTTCTCCGTCCCCACCACTCCACCACCCCACCGAGCCGTTCCACCCCCCTGGCCACCCTCCTCACCTGATGCACCGTGTTCTCCGTCCCCGGGTGACTCGCCACGTGGAGGAGCACACTCAAACTGAGCGATATCACGTCCATGTGGGGCACGGAGCAGTTACACTGGCTCATCAGGGTGTAGAGCACCGGCACCACGCCCTCGTCGACCACGCGGCGGCAGCAGACCGCCGACAGACGTGTCACCGCCTCCAGGTGCCCCAGCGCCATCTTCATGTGGCCCAGGTCGCGGTAGCGCAGCAGGAAGTCGAGCGAGAGGGCGGTGCGGCTGCCCAGCGTCATATCGGTGGTGGCACGCCTGTTGGCGGCGGCGATGTTCTGGCGGGCGCGGGCGGCCCGGCGGCCGGCGCGACGACGCTCAGCCCGGCCCCGCCAGGCCGCCTGTAAGGAGAGGGAGATATGGTCAGGTACGTCAGGGAAGGTTACTGGCAGGTCAGGTCAGGTGCATAATGACTGGGTGATGGCTGGGGGTTATCGGGGCACATAAACAGTCAGGTAAATTAACGCCTTGACTGACGAGAAAGTGATACAAAAAACTGTACACACGATAGACATGAACGGTAAAATAGATCCAAAACGCAAACAATACGGCACAAACGAAGTTAGCCATGAGAACACCTCTTCCTTGACCACAGAAGCATCCCTCGGCAGCCAGTTTAACCCCCAAAAACGACAAGTAAGATATGTCAGTAACCGAACTGAAGTTAGGAGTTGGGTTACTGGCATCGCTCCTGCCGTCGACCACCATCGAGTCTCTGCTGACCTGCAGTGTGGCCGCTGCCCAGACGCGGCGCCGCGCGGCGCGAAGGGCCAGCAGCCGCCGGAAGTGACTCTGCAGGACGACAGTGGCCACCAGCCGGCGCTCCTGCCGCCGACGGTACAGGAACCGACGCACCACGCGCTGCCACGGGACGAGCAGAGTTGGTAAGTAACATGGCAACTGACGCTGCCAGGACACGGGCAGTTTGTAGAAAACGGACATCAGCAATAAAACACCAGCTGTTAAAACACCAGCTGTTTAAGACTAATCCTATCCAGCTATTGATAAAAGTCCGATGAGGATAGGCAAACTAGATTTTGACTGGTCCGATAAAAGACTTATTATTGTGGAATAGAACTCACCCAATAAAACAGCAAGTCACCAATCTCTGATATCAGAATACAGAACAGTAATAATGATACAAACATCAACCTCACTCCGTCCAAAACCCCGCGTGTAACAACAGAGTACCTGGTCTGACGTTGAGGGCACCATCTCTATGTCAGCTCATCAGCCCATCCCTAAATCCCCAGACGGCGCCAGGTGCACGTCAGTTAGTCCCCATTGGCTCCCTGTAGAGAGATCACCAGCTGAACCCACCTGCAGGGCTAAAGCCGCGGCGGTCCTCTTCTCGTCAAGTCTGCCAACGCTGCCAGGACTACCAGGCGCTGCCGGAGCGGTGCCTTCAGCCGGGCCGGTGGGGTCGGCTGAGACGGCAGCGTCGGCAGCGGCAGGGGTGACGTCAGGAGACGACTGGGCCGCGTCTGACGGAGCGTCGGCAGCAGCGGGGGTGGCGGTGGGAGACGACTGGGCTGCGTCGGACGGAGCGTCGGCAGCGTCGGCAGCAGCGGGGGTGACGGCGGGAGACGACTGGGTCGGGTCGGACGGAGCGTCGGCAGCGGCGGGGGTGACCGCGGGAGACGACTGGGCCGCGTCTGACGGAGCGTCGGCAGCGTCGGCAGCAGCGGGGGTGGCGGTGGGAGACGACTGGGCCGCGTCTGACGGAGCGTCGGCAGCGTCGGCAGCAGCAGGGGTGGCGGTGGGAGACGACTGGGCCGCGTCGGACGGAGCGGGCAGGCGGCCGGGCTCCTCGGAAGACGACTGAGAGGCTCGCCGATCTAGGAAGGACTCCTGTAAGACGACGGTCGCGCGACGATCGGACGCAGTGCTCTCCCGCGACTCCCGAGAAGCCTGCCGGTCTAAGAACGACTCCTGAAGAACGACCGTGGCGCGGCGGTCGGACCCTCCACTCTTGTGAGACTCTTGAGAAGCCTGTCGTTCCAGGAATGACTCCTGAAGAGTGACTGTGGCCCGCCTGCCGGTCCCACTTCCCTTCTCAGACTCTAGAGAGGCCTGCCGCTCCAGGAACGACTCCTGTAGCACCACTGTGGCGCGTCGATCCGACTCTCCGCTCTTCTGAGACTCTTGAGAGGCTTGTCGTTCCAGGAACGACTCCTGAAGGGTGACTGTCTGCCGCCGGTCGACACTGCCAGCGCTCTGGAGCTCGGCGGGGGAGAGTCGAGCACAGTCAGAGTCCGACAGGGTCACCGTGGAGCGGCGGTCAAATACTTCATCGTCCGTGGCGGGCCCGAGACGGCCGCTGAACGGCTCCAGGGTGATGACGGCGTGACGAAGCACCTCCTGCTGCCCGCAGAACTTTCTTGTGGTTAGCATTGAACGGTACCAACTCTGCAGCTTGAGCACCGACCGCTTGATCTCCAAGTATTGAACACGAGTTTTCCGCATGGTGAGAATGGAATGATACCACGTTTGGATGATGATTGTCGCTTGTTTCTGCCTCAAATATCCCTCCCGAGTCTCTTGAGTCACGCGGAGCGACCGGCACCACCTCTGGATGATGATGGTGGCTCGCTTCTTCCTCTCATACTCCTCATAAGTTTCTCGCATGAGGTGGAAAGACCGGTACCGCGTTTGCAGGATGAGAACTGCTCGTCTCTTCCTCTCATACTCCTCACGAGTTTCTCGCATGAAGCGGAGCGACCGGTACCACGTTTGGAGGATGATTGCGGCCTGTCTCTTCCTTTCATACTCTTCACGACTTTCTCGCATGAGACGGAAGGAACGGTACCACGTTTGGAGGATGATTGCGGCTTGTCTCTTCCTTTCATACTCGTCACGAGTTTCTTCCATGTGACGCAGCGACCGATACCACGTTTGGAGGACGACACAGGCCCTTATCTGCTTCAGATATTCTTCACGAGACTCCCGCATCGCACAAAGCGAGCGATACCACCGTTGAACAGCTACCGCCGCGCCCCTTGTCCTGAGGTACTCTTTCCGACTCTCCCTCGCGGATCGGACCGATCTCCAGCTCCTCTGTATCGTGATCGCTGCCTGCTTCTGCGCCACAAAGCGACGGCGCACGACGAAGGTCCGCACACACGACTGCACGATGGTAACCTTGACCACGGTCTCCTTCAACTCCGCCCGCAACTGTCGCACGCTCCGCCTGCCTCGGTACCAAGTCTGCACAGCGACGGCGGCCCGTTTCTTCACCAGGAACCCGTCACGATCGCGGCGCATGGACACCAACGAGCGATACCAGCGTTGAAGGGTCACAGCGGCCTGCCCGCGCTTCAGGTACTCGGTCCTTTCCTTCCGCATGGCGAGCAGCGAGCGGTACCACGTCTGGATGGTGATGGCGTGTCTCTTCTGCATGAGATACGCCTCTCTCGTCATCTTCATGGCCCGGACAGAGCGGTAGAACTTCTGAAGAGTGACTGCTGCTTGCTTCTGCCGCAAGAAGGCATCACGGGTCACTCTCATGGCGCATAGCGCACGGTAGCGAGTTTGAAGGGTGATCGCAGCACGCTTCTCTTGCAAGAACTCCTCCCGATATTTTCTCATGGCCTTCAGCGCACGGTATCGAGTTTGCAGAGCGATCGCAGCACGCTTCTGTCTCAAGCAGTCCTCGCGAGTTGCCATCATGGCCCGGAGCGCACGGTAGCGAGTTTGAAGAGTGACAGCAGCCCTCTTCTGTCTCAAGAAGTCCTCGCGAGTTGCCGTCATGGCCCGGAGCGCACGGTAGCGAGTTTGAAGAGTGACAGCAGCCCTCTTCTGTCGCAAGAAGTCCTCGTGAGTTACTCGCATGGCTCGGAGCGCACGGTAGCGAGTTTGAAGCGTGATCACAGCCCGTTTCTGCCGCTGGAACTCCCTCCTGTCCCTGTTTCTGGAGAGTATCGAGCGCCACCACGCCTGAAGCTGCACAGCAGCTCGTTTCTGCTTCAGATAGTCTTCCCTCTCAGTCCTCATGACACGTAGGGACCGATACTTGCTCTGAAGAACCACGGCAGCTCGTTTCAGCCTGAGGAAGTCAGCGCGCTCCCTCCTCATGTCTAGTGCGGCGCGGTAGCCCAGCTGGATGGTGGTCGCCGCTCGGATCTGGTCCAGGTACGCCCTCCTCTGCTGTCTCATGGTGGCGAGGGCGCGGTACCTCGTCTGCAGCACGCTCGCCGCTTGTTTCTGCCTCAGGAAGTCTGCACGGACCTTTCTCATGGCCACCGTGGCGCGGTACCGTGTTTGGATGACGGTGACAGACTGATTCAGGGTCAGGTATTCTTCTCTAGCCGACCTCGCCAAGAGGAGGGAGCGATACCGGGACTGAACGATCACTGCGGCCTGCTTCTGCTTCAGGTACGCCGCTCTTTCCTTCCGCATGGCCACTACCGCGCGGAACCTCGCCTGCAAGAGAACGGCCGCTTGTCTCTTCCTCAGGAACTCGGTTCGATCCTTCCTCCTCGCCAGAACGGAACGGCGCCAGGCTTGAATCCTCTGAACTGCTGTCTTCTTCCTCAGGAACTCGGCTTGATCGTTCCTCATGGCAAGGGTGGAACGGTACCATCCTTGGATCGAAATGGCAGCTCCCTTGTTCTTGAGGAAGGCGTCCCGATCCTTTCTCATCGCCAGAACCGAGCGATACCAGGCCTGTATGGCCAAAGTAGTCTTCTTCTTTCTGAGGAACTCCGTTCGATCCTTCTTCATGGCCAGAATGGCATGGTACCACGCCTGGATCGATAGAGCAGCCTTCCTCTTCCTCAAGAATTCGGTCCGTTCCTTCCTCATCGTCAGTACCGCGCGGTACCAGGTCTGTATCGTCTGAATCGCCCTCTTCTTCTCCAGGAACTGAGTCTGATTCTTCTTCATGGCGACGACGGAGCGATACCACGCCTGGATGAACAGAGCAGCCCTCTTCTTCCTGAGGAACTCACTTCGATCCTTCTTCCCTACCAGCACGGCACGGCACCACGTCTGGATGGTGATGGAGGCTGACTTTTGTTTCAGGAACTCAGTTCGATCCTTCTTCATGGCGAGCATGGCACGGTACCAAGCCTGCATCGAAACGACAGCGCTCTTCTTTCTCAGGTACTCGGTTCTTTCCTTCCTCATCATGATGACGGAGTGATACCACGCCTCAATCGCCTGAGCAGCTCTCTTCCTCCTGAGGAACTCAGTTCGCTCCTTCTTTCCAGTCTGGACGGCGCGGTACCAGCTCTGGATGGTGATGGCGGCCGTCTTCTGCCTCAGGAACTTCATTTGATCCCTCTTCCTGGCCAGAATGCTACGGCACCACGCCTGGATGGACAAGGCAGCACTCCTCTTTTCCAAGAACCCTGTTCGATCCTTCCTCATCTTCAGTACTGACCGATACCAGACCTGGATCACCAGAGCAGCACTCCGCTTTCTCAAGAACTCGGTTCGCCCGTTCTTTCCAGTCTGGACGGCGCGGTAACAGGTCTGGATGGACAACGCTGCACTCTTCTTCCTCAGGAACTCTGTTCGGTCCTTCCTCATGGCATGAACGGCTCGGTACCAGCTCTGGATGGTAACAGCGGCCCTCCTCTGTGTCACATACCGGCTCCGCTCGCTCCTGACCGCCCTCACAGACCGGTACCACCTCTGCAGCGTCACCACCGAGCGACGTCTGACCTGGAGCTCAGCCCTGGCGGCCACCCCGGCCTGGCGGCAGCGGTACCAGCGCTGGATCCTACCGGCCGCCAGGTGGCGCTTCACGAGCGTCGTCAGATGGCGGCAGCGACGCCGCAGTTGTAGGTGGCGCCACCAGCGCTGGAGGCGCTCCGCCGCTGCGCGCTTATGCTCCAGTTCGGCCCGCGTGCGGCGGCCGGTGACCAGCGCCCGGTAGCGGCGGGACAGGACCGTGGCGGCGGCGGCGCGGCGCGCCATCTGGCGGCGGACCAGCCAGCCGCGGGCAGTGGCCTGTCCCCGCACCACGCGGCGGAGGCGCAGGGCGGCTCTGCGGCCGGCCAGCCAGCGACGGACGTGTTTCTGGAGCACCATAGCGGCAGCCGCCTCCGCCTGCCGGGGACGAGAGAGGCAGGGAGGCGACGTCAGTAGCGGCTCGGCAGGGGAAGAATGGAGGAGAGGGAGGGACAAGGAGGAAAGAGGGGCGGAGATGTAGCGAGATAAGCAAGAAAATTGGGCTCTCGGAAATTGGCTGCATAGCTACATGGTCGCGGAAATTGAAGAGAAGAGAGCGAGAATTATACTGACGAAGAACAGGTGCAGACAAGTTAAGGGATCTAGGCCGTAATGCACAGCTTATCAATGGCATGAGCAGTGGATGTTGCATCGTGTTGTCAGGCGTCAAGGGACATCGCGATACAGCTGTATTTCATTGCAGGATTCCCTTGAGATCCAAATTGTTATCGTTCATTGATTATAAGCGAAAGTGGCTGCCTGGTAAAACTGTGAGGAATACAAAAAACTATTTTCTTTACCATATTTATTACAATTATTGGAGCAGTTTGCAGCGAATTGCGATAGAGAAATAAATCAGATAAGCATTGCAACAGACAGCATAAAACAGGTATAAGCAACTCGGCCACAAAGGAAAGTCATGACAAACAGGAAACTGCTCCAAGGCTACCGTATATAATGTTAAGAAAAACGTAAAACAAGCATACAAGCATGACGTAAGTACTAACCAAGAGTTAACTAGGTAATACTTGTGACTCCCTACATCCACTGACACAGCATTCATCCATACATCCCTGATGATATAGCACCAGATTGATACACACGGCAAAGAATAAACGAACATGGATAGCACCACAGAAGAGCATTCACCCAAACCACATCCAATGTCTTACTCATCCATCACTCCGCTAACGGGGCGGGCGCCGGTTCCGACCCAGTCCTCAAGTGGGATGTGGGCGGGGCCGCGGGGGATGATACTGCGTGGGGAGGGTGGTCGCTGGGTGCCGACAGTAACTCAGTGTACCTGCTGTCTGCGTCGCAGCGCGGCCAGCCGGCGGCGGCGCCACCAGAGCTGGAGAGTCCTGGCGGCGGCCACCTCAGCGCCGAGCTCCAGCAGCCGGCCGCAGAGGTAGGCCAGTGTGACGGCCACCAGACGGCGGTCAGGCAGGGTGGCCGAGTAGTCCGTCCACGAGCTGAGCACCGGCACACCGCCCAGCTCCGCCATCTGCGGCGGTCACCAACACGGAGTCACACACACAGTCAGGACTGATGGGGATAGCTGAGCACCGGCACACCGCCCAGCTCCGCCATCTGCCGCGGTCACCAACACGGAGCCACACACAGTCAGGTTATGGGGAGGAGTGAGTGAAGCTAGGGCGCCGAGCCTAGCAGGTTGTATTTCACCCAGGAGTTTACACACAGTGAGACTCGCCGCACATTCCCACTCCACACATCACATACTGAGCCTCAGAGGCACACGGCCGACTCCATCAGACATCACAATATTGTCCCAGGGAACAACTCGAGACAACACGTCGTTCAGAGGCACGAGTAACGCTGTGAAAATAAAATTCGCCACCAGAGCTACTACCTGCATCATTTGGCGGGGGTTTGGACCACGCACACTGTCCAGTCAACAATAACAGTCTATAGTATGGGGGACGGCATGGTCGATGCTGCTACGCTAGTCGAATGATAGCTTAGTATAAACTTTACACCAAGCTATCATTCAGCCAGCGTGGTAACCTGGGTATGTTATCCCCCGACAACCAGTCCCTCCCCCGACACAGCCCATCTCTCTGCTCACCGCGTCGAAGGCGGTGTTGAGGTTGTGTTTCTCGTTGCGCCGCTGCTCCTCCACGGCAGGCGTGTCCTCGCTGTCCGCCCGCGAGTAGCTGAAGGTCAGACTGTCGTCCAGATTCTCCTCCGTGGCCGAGCCCTGCCGGAAACAACGGAGGGACGAGGTTAGAATACCGTAATGATACTGATGATACTGATGACGAGGATGATGATGATGACAATGATGATGATGATGATGATGATGACAATGATGATGATGATGATGATGATGATGGTATTTATGATGATGCTGATGGTGGTGGTGGTGGTGGTTGTTTTATGCGGGTGCGTAAACAGCGGAGGTTATTCGCGCCCGGTCAGGATACTGTAGATATGATGTAGGAACCTAATGAGAAAACTGGGGGTATAAGAGGTCACAGCGACCTGATAACAGATGAGCTTTTGACTGTTTAGGGGATGGGGAGATGGAGCCAGCGTCATCGGGCGCCATGCATCAGCCACACGGAACTGATCAATGATCATAACATAGCCAAATAATTCACCACAGTAAGATTGAACTCCCAAACGGTTGCACTGATGACCAGCTTTTGGGTATAATTCTGCGTCATTATTTACTCGAGGTAAATTACTCCAGACGGTCGCCTGATCACGGGCTTCATTAATCCCTCGCCGTGAGTGCCGTCCGTCTGCAGCCTACCTTTCTGGCGGTGAGCGACGTCTGGCTCCTGATGGCGTCCCGCGGCAGCAGGCTCGGCTGGTAATGGTGCAGCAGGTGGCAGTAAGCCCGTCCGTCGCAGAAGGAGGCGCTCAGATTGTGCAGCGTCAGGCCGTAGTGGGCGCAGACCAGCCGCGCCCAGCGGGTGAGCAGGCGCAGTGACTCCGAGTCGGGCAGGCCGCCGTCTCCGCCGCCGGTAAGGTCGGCCGCCGGGTCGGCCTCCGAGAGCAGCTCCAGCTGGTGACGGCCTGCGACGGCGGCGGCGGGGCGGGGTCAAACAGGACCGACGGCGGAATGACACAGACTAGTGAACCAGGACATGCGGCTGTACACCGCACCGCGGCTGACCGTATGTGAGTAACATTGACTGCGTAATTACCAACTAATGACGACTGGACTAGAAGATGGTCAAGATGCGAATTATTTTAGTTAATTAGAGTTTCAAGGCACGCCGATAGCTAAGGTCAATTTGCGCCCAAATATGCAAATTATGGCATTGCGAAAGAAATGCATCAGTTTGGCAGCGTTGCTAAACCACATTTGCGGCATTTTTACACAAATGAAAGACACAACTTCCGCACACCAAGCGGCCAGTCCTCAGCCCGCCTCCAAAGCAGCACCCCTTTCCCGGCCAGTCGAGGCGCCGGGCCGTGCCGTACCTTCGATGGCCCCCTCGACGCCGATGAAGCAGCTGTTATCGAGACTGGTCTGCAGACGGGACACCTCGCGGCGCAGCTTGTCCAAGTCCACACACGAGTCGATCTGGGACACAGACAGGCACAGTGCAGTCACAGCCGTATATCCAGACACAAGGCGAGTCACCGAAACACGGACACGAGTCGATCTGGGGCACAGACAGGCACAGTGCAGTCACAGCCGTATATCCAGACACAAGGCGACTAACCGAAACACGGACACATCACGCCACGCATCGGGTAGGTTTTCACCAACAAATTCATACAAAACGCCCGAGAAGCTCCTCCCACAAACCCAGACGCAAAATAACATGGTCATGCCATCACGCGATGTTTCTGTGGCTGCCATCCGTGTCACTCAGTAGTCAGTACACGTCAAGCTCGAGTAATATCTGAGAGTTTGCGACCGCCCTGAAAGTTTTGTCTGGGCGCGTCTGTCACCCGTCGGACCGTCGGCCGAAGGTCACCATCACCGTGTGTCACATCACAGTCCACATCACTGTCCACCTGGTGTCACGTCACACCGTCACCCCGTCACATCACTGTTTACCTGGTGTCGCATCACAGTCCACATCACTGTCCACCTGGTGTCACGTCACACCGTCACCCTGTCACATCACTGTTTACCTGGTGTCACATCACTGTTTACCTGGTGTCACATCACTGTTTACCTGGTGTCACGTCACACCGTCACCCCGTCACATCACTGTTTACCTGATGTCTGAAGACGAGCAGCCAGAGGAGGTGCAGCGTCTTCTCCCGGTGTCCGTCCACCAGCGCCCGGGCCCAGAGGTCCGGCTCCAGCCCCAGCTCGGCGGCGCGCATGGCGATCCGCGAGTTGTGGATCTTCTGTTGTCGGTCCACGGCGGGCACCCGCAGCTGAGAGGTCAGACTGAACTGCTGCCGCAGCAGCTCCACCACACGGGTGTGGAGGGGGGGGGGGGGCGAGGGGACTGCTCAAATATGGTGAACTGTAATATGCCAGATACCATATATCATGACATGAGATAAGGGGTTCGAATGCCGCACCTGGCAGCTACGGTATATGGCGCCCCCGAGGTGTGAGATAAAGGCTGATTGCTTTGTGAGATCCGTACAGGTCACACAAAATAGTCCAAAAGGAAACATAAAGATGGACATCAATTATTTAGACACGTTCATCCACACGATTTACAGCAACAGCACAGGCTGGCACACTGAAAAAGACGCCTCTATTGAGCCTGCACGACGGAGGCACCCCTCGGGGGCAGCAAATAGCGGGTGGAGCGGGGGGAGCTGGGCCTCGGGGGCAGCACATAGCGCGGGGGGGGGGGGAGCTGGGCCGGTGCTCACGTGAGTCTGACGCCGCAGCGCAAGTCGGTGGCGATGTTGGTGACGGCGTAGTTGAACTCGTCCAGCAGCGTCTGTCTGTGGGAGACCTGGTAGCCGTGGTACGACAGGTGCTTGGTGATGTCGCCCTCACCAGCCAGCATCTCCCGAGAGAACGCCACCAGCAGCTCACGACTCGCCTGTGAGAGATGGCCGGAAGGTGAGCTGGGAGACGGACGGGTAGTAGCTGAAGATTTCGGCTTTGTGCCATAACTATCTCGGTTACCGATAAGACGACACAATCAGGAAAGTACACGATAAGACAAGACACAAGAATCCACAAGGCGGGACAAAACAGAACAGAACAGAACAGAATAGAGTAGTCAATCCATAGCAGATAGTCATACTTCCCTACGACCAGCTGCCAGAGTATTTCCCAGCTGATCGTCGTAAATTATCACTGACAATCAGATCGAACATTCTCCGGTAGTTTCCCAACAGCAGGGAACAATTATATAATCGTGTACGTTGCGGTGGAACATTTGTTGTACGTTGGTGTAGGAGCACCTTTAGGTGACGCCTTCTTTGACGGTGGCCTGTCTGTTGAGACCCACCTTGATGGTGGCGTGCTTGTTGAAGAGGCACGGGTCGTGATTGATGAGGCGGTGTCGTTTGGCCGTGTCCAGCAGCAGCACCAGCAGCAGGAACTTCTTGAGCGTGAACTGCTTCAGTTCGGGCTCGAACTGCGGTCCGTAGAGGTGGGGAACGGACGGGTGGCGGTGCCGGGCAGCCAGGTCCGGACACCACAGCAGCCTGGAGCGCGGCAAAACAGGCGCAGTGGCAGGGCATCTCTCACACGATATAGTGTACTCTGATATATCGCAAAATGTGCATGATCAAACCTTCAGCACTCATCCAAGATGTGCGCTAACTTGCACTGAAGGACATTGAACGTTACCGAGACAAGTCCAAAAATTATCGATTGAAAGGATTGACTTGTCATTTACAACACACCCACGTGCAGGGTACTCATTCGCAGGGTAGGAAAAACCAGCTTAAATTTAATGTTATGCCAGACAGTGGCTTTTAACAGTGGATTAAATCTGCCAACCCTGCTCATTAGTACCAATACCAACGTAAATCTCCTCGTAAAAACTGCCCCGTACCTGGTGTTGATGAAGCGGGCCAGCGTGGCCAGATCATCGGCGCCCTGCAGGTGAATGATCTCCCCATAGATGGTCTCCAGCCCGAGCCTCAGCCAGAGCGGGTGGAAGCTCAGCAGCCACTGCATTACCAGCTGCTTCAGCCCCATGTCGGCGTGCAGGGCGCGGTCACGGCGCACGCGCAGTCCGCCTCGCTCCACCTCCACCTCCAGGTTTCGGATGACGCGCGTCATCTCGGGCCGCTCGTACAGCCGGCAGGCGTCCAGTCGGAGCCGGTTCAGCCGCCGCTGGGCGGTGTACTCTCGGAGAGAGAGCGTCTCCCGGGTGGGAGCCGGCGGCACGCGGCTGCGGCGGACCTCCAGCAGGATCTTGGCCGCGTCGACTGAGGGGAGGGGGAGAAGAACAGAGTCAGGCGTCAGAGTCGGGTGTCAGAGTCGGGTGTCAGAGTCGGGTGTCAGAGTCGGGTGTCAGAGTCGGGTGTCAGAGTCGGGTGTCAGAGTCAGGTGTCAGAGTCAGGAGTCGGGAGTCAGGGTCGGAGCCAGGGGCGGCTCGGGGAGAGCTGATAAAGACCTGAGCGCCGCACAGCCGGGGAAGATGGCAGGCACCCATTAAACGACAATGCCGAAACGATATAGCCACCAACTGAATTGCTCGCGCCTTCAGAAAATATCCGACTTTCAACAGCACAACAGCCAAACGACTCCTATAACATAGTAATCATATTTTGCTGCCCCTCGGATACCAACAACTGTTATCGTGTGGCGAGATATACCGCTTCCACCCGATGTCTCCCGTGATCGTCATATACCTAGTTACGCCTGTGATAGCTGGCAGGCGGCAGATACACATCATTAGCTACACAGCTACTTTGCATAGCTGTATAACCAATTTTGGGGGTTACGGGCGCGTCGACGGCATAGGTCATTTTACACCCATAACGAAGTAAAGCCAATTTTCCGACATCGACCAATCAACACGCCGACAGCGCCCTGTTGCTCACCTTTCTTCTCGACGACATCGGAGATGAACTCGCTCGGCGTCAATATGAAGTTCAGCCAGGCGGTGAAGCCGCGCTCCTGTTTCTCCACCCAGTCCTTGTCATAGAACATGTTACTGCGCAGGAGGGAGAGCTTGACTTCAGTACAGCACAAGACAGAAACAGGGTAGGTTAGGTGGGTTACGAATACAACACAGACACAGAAGCTGAACAGCAGCTGCAAGGCTAACAATGACTGGTTAAGTTACATTGTGGCTTCTTGAATTGTTGTAAGGCTTGTAATAACTTAAGTTCGTATGAATTGCAATGATCAGTACCCAAACTGAGTGGGGCTTAGCCCCACCAGTGTCCCAAAGTTAAATTTCGTGTTGGGTGTCAGAGTGGAATATTGAAGCCAAAAAGATTAATGAGTGGAAACTTAAGCAACAATGGGGGACAATTTGTATTCAGAACATGCATTTTTAGCTATTTGTATCAAAATAAATATCACAACTCTTAACTCATAACATAGGAATGAAAAATCTACTTCCAAAATCACCAGTTGAGAGTGTCCGACATCATGAATCTCCCAGTCCGACACCATGAATTGCTCCCGGCTGTCACACCCACCGACACCATGAATTGTTTCCGGCTGTCACACCCAGTAACACCGTGTATTGTTCCCGGCTGTCACACCCACTAACGTAATAGCGCCCCGTGTCAATCTATGACACTCTCTACCCTTCCAACCGGGGGAACCCCACGTACCTGGCGGCGAACGGGTTGGGCTGCGTGATGACCGGCTTGGCGGAGCGGGCTGCGAGCGCCAGCCGCCTCTGCCGGACCGGGGCCGGGGCCGAGCGGCGACCGGAGAGGGCGGCACGGGACGACACGCCCGACACTGGGGACACGGAGGGGGACGCTCAGGGGACCGGAGAGGGCGGCACGGGACGACACGCCCGACACTGGGGACACGGAGGGGGACGCTCAGGGGACCGGAGAGGGC